>MJHO01000031.1:0-68015 GCA_002076135.1 Xerophyta viscosa
TCGCAAGTGTTCGCAGGTGTTCGCAGTCGTTCGCCGGAATGATCTAGTATTGATTTTATACTTGTTAGAAATATATTTGAGTTATCTTTCAAATGGGACTAGTTTCATCTCATTTGGAGCTCTCTACTAAAATTTATACAAACAATACCGAGATGCTGTCAAATACCGTAGCAGTTTAACATAGATGTGGTATGTTTGACATAACTTCTCGTACGTATCTCCAAATGCTGTGATACTAGTCCCATTGGAAAGATAACTTCAATATCTTTCAAACAAGACTAATGTCATCTCATTCGGAGTTCTCTACAAAAATTTATGTAGAAAAGCGTTCGTAAGTGTTCGCGGGTGTTCGCAGGTGTTCGCAATTTTTGGAAAGCTATTGCTATCGCCAATAAAAAATTAAGGGATGGCCCGAAAAGTATAAAAGCAATACTAGTACATTCCGCGAACGCCTGCGAACACCTGCGAACACCCGCGAACACCCGCGAACACTTACGAACGCTTTTCTACATAACTTTTTGTAGAGAACTCCAAATGAGATGAAATTCATCTTGTTTGAAAGATATTTAAGTTATCGTTCCAATGGGACTAGTATCACAGCATTTGGAGATACGTATGAGAAGTTATATCAAAAATACCGAATCTATGTTAAGCTGCTACGGTATTTGACAGCATCTCGGTATATTTTGTATAATTTTAGTAGAGAGCTCCAAATGAAATGAAATTGGTTCCATTTGAAAAAGGACTCAAACATCTTTCTAACAAGTATAAAATGAACACTAGGACATTCCGGCGAACGCCTGCGAACACCCGCGAACACCCGCGAACACTTGCGAACGCTTTTCTACATAACGTTTTTTCGAGAACTCCAAATGAGATGAAATTAGTCTTGTTTCAAAGATAGTGAAGTTCTCTTTCTAATAGGACTAGTATCACAGCATTCGGAGACATGTACGAGAAGTTATGTTAAAAATACCGAATCTATGTTAAGCTGCTACGGTATTTGACAGCATCTTGATATTGTTTGTATAACTTTTAGTAGAGAGCTCCAAATGAGATGAAACTAGTCTCATTTGAATGATAACTCAAAGATATTTCCAACAACTATAAAATCAATATTAGTACATTCCGGCGAACGCCTGCGAACACCCGCGAACACCCGCGAACACTTTTCTACATAACGTTTTGTAGAGAACTCCAAATGAGATGAAATTAGTCTTGTTTGAAAGATATTGAAGTTCTATTTCCAATGAAACTAGTTTCATAGCATTTGGAGGTACGTACGAGATGGTATGTCAAAAATACCGAATCTATGTTAAGCTGCTACGGTATTTGACAGCATCTCGGTATTGTTTGTATAACTTTTAGTAGAGAGCTCCAAATGAGATGAAACTACTCTCATTTGAAAGATAACTCAAAGAACTTTCCAGCAACTTTAAAATCAATATTAGTACATTCCGGCGAATGCCTACGACACCTGCGAAAACCTGCGAACACCCATGAACACCCGCGAACACCCGCGAACACTTACGGACGCTTTTCTATATAACTTTTTGTAGAGAACTCCAAATGTGATGAAATTAGTCTTGTTTGAAATATATTGAAGTTCTATTTCCAATGGTACTAGTATCACAGAATTTGGAGATATGTACGAGAAGTTATGTCAAAAATACCGAATCTATGTTAAGCTACTACGGTATTTGACAGCATCTCGGTATTGTTTGTATAACTTTTAGTAGAGAGCTCCAAATGAGATGAAACTAGTCCCATTTAAAATATAACTCAAACAGCTTTCTAACAAGTATAAAATCAATACTAGAACATTCCGGCGAATGCCTGCGAACACCTGCGAACACCCGCGAACACCCGCAAACACTTGCGAACGGTTTTCTACATAACTTTTTGTAGAGAACTCCAAATGAGATGAAATTAGTCTCATTGAAAGATAACTCAAAGAGCTTTCCAACAAGTATAAAATCAATACTAGTACATTCCGGCGAACGCCTGCGAACACCTGCGATCACCTACGAACTCCCGCGAACACCCGCGAACACTTACGAACGCTTTTCTACATAACTTTTTGTAGAGAACTCCAAATGGGAGGGAGAAATTATCTTATTTGAAATTATATTTAACGTTCTCTTCTAATGGGTACTCGTAATCACACAATTGGATATACGTACGAGAAGTTATGTCACCAACATACCGAATCTAAATGTTAAGCTCTATACGGTAATTTGACAGCATCTCGGTAATTGTTTGTATAAATTTAGTAGAGAGCTCCAAATGAGAATGAAACTAGTCCCAATTTTGAAATATAAACTCAAAGAGTTTCTAAAAAATATAAAATCAATAACTAGGACATTCCGCGAACCCTGCGAACACCCGCGAACACCCGCGAAACACTTAACGAAACGCTTTTCTACATAAAAATTTTATAAATAACTCCAACTGAGATAAATTAGTAATTGTTTGATAAATATTGAAGTATCTTTCCAATGGTACTAGTATTACAGCAATTTTGGAGATACCGTAACGAAAGTTTATGTCAAAAATATCGAATCTATTATTAAACTGCTATACGTATTTTTGACAGCATCTCGGTATTGTTTATATAATTTTTAGTAAGGGAGCTCCAAATGAGAATGAACTAGTCCATTTGAAAGATAACTCAAAGAGCTTTCTAACAAGTAAAAAATAAATACTAGGACATTCAGGCGAACGCCTGCGAACACTGGCGAACACCCGCGAACACCTGCGAACACCCGCGAACACCCGCGAACACCCACGAACACTTGCGAACGCTTTTGTACATAAATTTTTGTAGATAACTCCAACTGAGATGAAATTAGTATTGTTTGAAAGATATTGAAGTTCTCTTTCCAATGGTACTAGTATTACAGCATTTGGAGATACGTACGAGATGTTATGTCAAAAATACCGAATCTATGTTAAGCTGCTACGGTATTTGACAGCATCTCGGTATTGTTTGTTTAAATTTTAGTAGAGAGCTCCAAATGAGATGAAACTAGTCCCATTTGAAAGATAACTCAAAGAGATTTCTAACAAGTATAAAATCAATACTAGGACATTCCGGCAAACGCCTGCGAACACCCGCGAACACCCGCGAACACTTGCAAACGCTTTTCTACATAACCTTTCGTAGAGAACTCCAAATGAGATGAAATTAGTCTTGTTTGAAAGATATTGAAATTCTATTTCCAATGGGACTAGTATCACAGTATTTGGAGATACGTACTAGAAGTTATGTCAACAATACCGAATTTATATTAAACTGCTACGGTATTTGACAGCATCTCGGTATTGTTTGTATAACTTTTAGTAGAGAGCTCCAAATGAGATGAAACTAGTCCCATTTGAAAGATAACTCAAAGAGCTTTCTAAAAAGTTAAAAATAAATACTAGGACATTCCGGCGAACGCCTGCGAACACCTGAGAACACCTGCGAAAACCCGCGAACACCCGCGAACACCCGCGAACACCCGTGAACACTTGCGAACGCTTTTGTACATAACCTTTTGTAGGGAACTCCAACTGAAATGAAATTACTCTTGTTTGAAAGATATTGAAGTTCTCTTTCAAATGGTACAAGTATCACAGCATTTGGAGATGCGTACGAGAAGTTATGTCAACAATACCGAATCTATGTTAAGCTGCTACGGTATTTGACAGCATCTCGGTATTGTTTGTATAAATTTTAGTAGAGAGCTCCCTAAATGAGATGAAACTAGTCCCATTTGAAAGATAACTCAAAGAGCTTTCTAACAAGTATAAAATCAAGACTAGTACATGCAGGCGAACGCCTGCGAACACCTGCGAACACCCGCGAACACCCGCGAACACCCGCGAACACCCTCGAACACTTGCGAACGCTTTTCTACATAACTTTTTGTAGAGAACTCAAATTAGTCTTGTCTAAAAGATAGTGAAGTTATTTTTCCAATGGGACTAGTATCACAACATTTGGAGATACGTACGAGAAGTTATGTAAAAAATACCCAATCTTTGTTAAGCTGCTACGGTATTTGACAGCATCTCGGTATTATTTATATAACTTTTAGTAGAGAGCTCCAAATGAGATGAAACTAATCTCATTTGAAAGATAACTCAAAGAGATTTCCAACAAGTATAAAATCAATACTAGTACATTCCGGCGAACGCCTGCGAACACCTGCGAACACCCACGAACACCCGCGAACACCTTCGAACACCTGCAAACACTTTTCTATATAACTTTTAGTACGTATCTCCAAATGTAGTGAAAATAGCACCATTAGAAAGAGGACTCAAATATCTTTTAAATGGGACTAATTTAATCTCATTTGGAGTTCTATAAAAAAAGTTATGTAGAAAAGTGTTCCCAAGTGTTCGCAGTTGTTCGCGGGTGTTCGCAGGTGTTCGCAGGTGTTCGCAGGTGTTCGTAGGTGTTCGCTGATATGTCCTATTGTTAATTTTATACTCATTGGAAAGCTATTTGAGTTATCTTTTAAATGGGACTAGTTTCATCTCATTTGGAGTTACTTACAAAAAGTTATGTAGAAAAGCGTTTGCAAGTGTTCGCGGGTGTTCTCGGGTGTTCGCAGGTGTTCGCGGGTGTTCGCAGGCGTTCGCCGGAATGTCCTAGTTTTGATTTTATACTTGTTGGAAAGTTATCTACGAAAAGTTATACTAAAAATACCGAAACGCAGTCAAATACCGTAGCAGCTTGATGCTGATTCGGTATTTTTGCCATAACTTCTCGTACAAAGCTCTAAATGCAGTGAAATTGGTCCCATTTGAAAGATAATGCAAATATATTTCAAACGGAACCGATTTCACCTCATTTGGAGTACTATACAAAAAGGTATGCTCGAAAAACTAAGATAAGGATATTTTGGTCATTTTTCAGCGTAAAGGGGCGCGATTTGGCCAAAATTAATTAGGGGGGCGCTGTTCGCCAATAACCAATTAAGGGGGGCCCGATTCGCCAAAATTGCCTATTTTTTTCTATTTTTTATTTAAATATAATAAATACTACTAAATTTTTGCCATGATACCTACTTAGTTATAGTTGACGGCACCAATGCCAAATTGGAATGCTAAAAATCAGAAAAAAATAAAAAAAAATAAAACTAAAAGTCTAATTCACCGCCAAATAAGATTGCACATTTATATCAAGAGGGTCCTCGGGCGTAAATCAGTTCCTTAGCACAAACGCAGGCATAATGACACAACCTCAAGATCCTGTAATGCAACGGGAGATCTCAGACACACAAGTACAAAAATAGCCTTCAAATTCTCAGAAACACTCTGCAGAACTCAGGATAATAAACAAATGCTTAAATTTTCATTAATCAAAATCAACTTCCTTACAAATGTGGGCGAGGATATATTTTTATATGTTGGTAGGTTCTAATAACCTTCTTATCAATATTTCCAAACAAAAATAAAGACGATAATTAAAAGGGGTAAATGAAGAGTGTAGACACCCCATTTTGTCTGGACTATCGTCCCGATTTTATTCGATAAAACTCAATTAAGCTTAAAATATTTATTTACACGATTAATTTATTTTGGCTTAATTTGAGACTATTTGGACGTATATGATTGTTTAAAATTCTAGCGGGGTAGCACACAAATTAGAAATTTTCGCAACAATCGAATATTTATACGTAAGGGGCTATATTTGCCAAATCAGAAAGTACAAGCCCAAGCTTTTGCAAAATCAGTGACGCTGATTTTGCAATTTAGCAAAGATTTGGATTTTTCGCGTAATATCGAAATTAAATTCAACGATGAACCGACGCCGTCGCGGCCGCCCGCTTCGCCTCCCCCGCGGTCGACACTCGTGCTACCCCATGTCTCCGACTCCTCGCCTTCGTAACCGTTGCCCGTGACACCTATAAAGGCCGGCGAGTTCGACGACGAGGGAGGAGGGAGAGACGGGGAGAGAATTCCGACGAACGACGGAGAGAGAGACCCGAGAGAACAAACCAGTGATGGAGAGAAAGAGATAACAAGAGAGATATAGAGAGAGAGAGAGAGAGAGAGAGAGAGAGAGAGAGAGAGAGAGAGAGAGAGAGAGGAAAAAGAACCCCTGCTACTTGCCTCGGTTCGACGACGTCGTCGCTGTCGCATCGCTGCACCGCCATCACCGCCGAATTTAATAAAATCGAAAACATCGGTTAATCAAGATACACATCTAAACTCCCTCAAAACCATTGCATTATAATCTCTACATAGCATAGAGGACGGGACACCGCCGTGGCTTCGCTGGCGACGAGCCACGACGGTGAAATAATAAAAAATATTTTTATCCCGAAATTACACCCTTGAATATCTCGGTGTACAAGCGTCAAAACAAAATTTTGACATTACCATTAGATCCTGGACCATCGAAAATCCTATGACACATATATAGGTCAAGACAGCTGGTGGCGAAACGCCGCCGACCATTAAAGTTCAGCTGAGCCAGTCAATAAAAACGACGACCGGCACAATCAGTCGCGAACCGGCTGAGCCTGTCGTCATTTAAAAACAAACCGACACGTACGGAGCTAAACCCGCGCGCATTAGGCTCGATCTCAATCGAGCCAGTTTCAATCCGACCGAGCCAAATTCAAAGTGATCTGAGTCATTTTACATCTGGACGAGCCCAAATCGAATTTGGCCGAGTCAATTTCAATTCTGACCGAGCCATTGCAATTCTGAATGAGCCATTTTGACCCTTAGAACCCATTTAGTGACCCAAATGTAGTTTAATCAATTTTAATCACTTTTAACTGTATTTTAGGCCATAATTTAACTAGTTAATCAATTTAACAATATTTTTCTTAATAAAAGAAGGCTCAAAATATTAAAATGTTATAAATGTAAGGTTAGAGTGAGCCGGTTTAACCGATCTCTACACCTTAAATTTTTTTTTTAAATATAAAATTAATAAATCTTAAAATCTTTTAAAAGTAAGGTTAGAGTGAGGCGGTTTGCCCGATCTCTATACCTTAAAAATTTTTAATATAAAATTAATAAATCTTAAAATCTTTTAAAAATAAGGTTAGAATGAGGCGGTTTAACCTATCTCTACACCTTAAATAAAATTTTAAAATATAAAATTAATAAATATTAAATCTTTTATAAATAAAGTTAGAGTGGGACGGTTTAACCGATCTCTATACCCTAAATAAATTTTAAAATATAATAAAGTTAATAAACATTAATTCATCTCATAAACATCTTTTGGGCTAGAGTGAGGCGATTTAACCGATCTTTACGCCTTAACTAAATTTTTTCTTAAAGATAAAATAAAGTAAGGTGGTTAACTAAGCTCTGAGATTAAAGGAAAGTGGTTTATCCTAACTTAAAACTCTAAATATTTTTAAAATGGGAGATGAAGAGAAAACGGAAAAGCGCTGAGCCCAATTTAATAAAAATAATATTTTAACATGCAAAAATCAAACAAAGAATAAACCGAAACACGCGGAGTCAATAACATTTAGTTTTACAAATTCCTAGCATTATCATATGCATACATGCATTAGCTGTAATTCAATCATCTCGTGTATAAAATGATAATCCCAAATTTTAAAATATAAGTACCCCCTTCGGAGGGGCGTTGTGAGGGTGTTCCGTATTCTCCACACGTAACCGACAACGAACCAAAAAATCTCAACGTACCTTATCCCGATTTCCTAATTTTCCATATAAATTAGGTGGTGACTCCTAAATTTTTAATTCGTTCACAGCCTAGCTGCAAGGAAGGTCATCAACAAAGAGCCAAAATAACGGTTGACTCTTTGATTTCGGTAGGCGAAGAAACTCATAACGGCTAATACGAACCACTTCGTAACCGTACTCCGAAAATCGAACTCCGAATAGATTTTGGCTATCAATGTTTGCATGTGTGACAATTCCACTTCTCTAAATAATTGATAGCTTGGACGACTGCATCATCCTCCCCATGTTGACAAGAACTAGACCTTGAGTTTGACATCTCATTAGATGATGAGTCAGTAATATATGGAATGAGATGTTTTACATTAAAGACATCAGAAATCTTTAATGAACTTGGCAAGTTTAATTGCAACTATTGTCGTTGATCTTCATAATAATTTCATTGAGACCAATCTTTCGATCACTAAGTTTGTTGTAGGAACCCACTGGAAAACAGTCTTTATAAGCACTGTCCATACATAATCTCCTTCCTCAAAGATAAGCCTTCGTCTTTGCTGGCCAACAGATGCTTTGCACAACGCATTGCTTTCGGCCATCTTCACACGCCGAGTCATGGGCTGTTCAGAGGTGATTAACAAGATCTTCAGTCTTAGAATACATTTGTTCCGTTTGAACAATTGGTGATAGTTCTAGGACAACACTCATATTGGAACCATATACAACCTCAGACTAGGTCTTCCCAGTGCTTCTATTTCGGGATCGGTTGTAAACGAACTCAGCTTAGGCTATGTGTAAGATCCCACTATTTAGGTTTATCATCTACTAAACACTGAAGTAAGTTGCCAATACTTCGATTGATAGCTTCAATTTGACCATCAGTCTGTGGATGATAGGCCGAACTATATTGTAACATAGTTTCCAATCTCTTCCATAATCATCTCCAAACTCATAATTTAATATCTCGATCCAAAGTACTTGTCTTCGGAACACCATACAAATGAACAACTTCATTAAAATATTGATCAGCAATTCGCGAAGCATTCATAGTCTTTCGACATGCAATAAAATGAGCCATCTTAGATAAATGGTCAACCACAACGAACACATAATTATTTCTCCGCTGAGTAACTGAAAGCCCCAACACAAAATCCATGATAACATCTTCCAATGGACCTTATGGAATTGGTAATAGAGTGTATAGCCAGCATTAGTTACTATTTGCTCGGATTTCTGACAGATTCTACAACGATCCACGAATCAGTGAACATCTCTCTTCATCTTCGGCTAATAGAATCTGCTAGATTAAAACAAGAGTCTAACCTCGACTGAAATGTCCATCGTCATGTAATTCCTTCACTATCTTATCCCTTAACGAACAATCAGAAGACAAAGTTGAATATCCCGAAAAAGATATCCTTCCTGAAGTGAATAATCAATTTTGTGCCGTTTGGACTTGTTGGAGAATAGCCGAAAAATATAAGTCACTAGCATAGTGATATGCTAAAACTTCAAACCCAACAACCTCTACTTCCATGATTGTTAACAATTGACATGTCAATTAAAAGCATCAACTGCATGATTGAGTGAGCCAGACTTATGCTTCAAATCGAAGTGGTAATCCTATAAGAAATTTACTTCAAGTGCCTACCGTTTAGCTTCTCTTGCTTATGCAAAAATTTTAGTACTTCATGATTAGTGAAGAGTACGAACTCTGAATGTAAAAGATAATGACGCCAATACCTTAATGCTTGAACAACTACATAGAGTTTGATATCATATGTAGAGTACTTTTCTTTGGCATCATTGATCTTTTCACTGAAGAAGGAAATAAGACGACTTTCTTGCCTAAGAATAGCTCCCACTCCTCCAATAGAAGCATCGCAATCCACTTCAAAGACTTTGAAAAAATCAGGCGGTGCTAATTTAGGAGCTATAGTAAGTTTCTCTTCCAGTTCGTCAAAACTCTTATGGGCTGATTCAGTCCACTGAAAGATCTTACCATTTATACAACAATCAGGCTTGAACCAGCAAACTGAAACTCCTAATGAATCATCTATAGAAAGAAGCCAAACCATGAAAACTCTTTATATCCAAAATACTGTAAAACCCTGTCAAAGAAACAATAAACCAAGAAAAATTAAACTATCTTCCTTGAAACTGCATTTCTTTGTATTGGCTAACAACTTCTCTTTCCGCAATGTATTCAACACCTCTCTTACGTATTGCAAATGTAATTCGGCAAAAGTGCTGTAGTTGAGAATGTTGTCAAAACGAACAACGACGAATTTTCCAATAAAAGGCTGTAACACATGATTCATCGGCCTTATAAGAGTACTAGGAGCATTAGATAAATCAAAAGACATTACTAACCATTCGCACAAACCATCTCGCATCTTGAAAGTAATCTTCCATTTACCACCAGGTCTTATCCGAATTTAATGATAACCACTCTTCAAATCAATATACGAAAATATAGTTGCGCTCGAAAGTTGATCAAGCATATCCAACTAGGGTGTAAACGAGTCGAGCCGCTTATGAGTAGTTCAAGCTCGCTAAAAGCTCCACTCGAACTTGATCTAAACAAGCAGAGTGATACTCGTGCTAAACTCGAAAAATAGGCTCCATAAGGTCATCGTAAGAAATTTTTTTTCCTCATTATATCAATTTATTGTATCAAAATAAAGGTTAAAATATATCAATAATAGAAATTATAAGAAATGAATATATTTTAAATGTTTGAATAGACAAACGTAATAAAATTTGAGTAAGAGTAAAAAGGAATAGCAGTATATGTTCAGAATTTGACTCTCTTATTAAGCTCGAGATTGGCTCGAGCCAAACTCGACTCGAACTCGAACTCAACTGTTTTTCAAAAGAGCCGAGCCAACAAAGCACTACTCGACTCGACTCGCCTCGTTTTCACCCATAATCCAACCGAGGAATTGAGAACTCTATTTGATGGTGATTTTTGTTTATCGCGTGACTATCATATGCACATATGCCATGATATTTCTTTGGAATAAGTAACGCTGGTACATCAAACGTGTTCATGCTAGGACAAATGTAACCTATGTCAAGCAATCCCTGCACTTTGCACGGCAATCCTTCAAACTCCTTGGGGTTCATCCGATACGTGGGTTTGCTCGGTAGACTTGCTCCAGGCATCAAGTTCATGTGGTGTTGAATGTCTTTCTTCAGGTGGACGACCTGATGAGGAAAGACATCACTGCATTCTTTTAACAGAGGAGTGATAGCTTCTAGTTGTTCAGTTAATCTCCAAGTATATTTCTCAAGAACGACGAACATAACCTATTCGGATTTTAATTTATGAATAAATGTAGCAAAAATTAAAATATTAGCATTCCATTCAAGTCTCCGTTTAGGAAGACTTCCTCCTTCATTGGTGCCAAAACAATCTTATGGCCATCTTCATGAAGGTATAAGTGTTATTCCTTCCATCGTTCAATATGCGGCGATCGTACTGCTATGGTCTTCCCAACAATATATTACATGCATCCATCATCACTACAACACACCATATTTTATCAAAATATCGTTTCCCAATAGAGAACTTAACCAAGCACCTTTTGTCCACCACAAATTCAATCCCCTTCCGCAACCAAGAGAGTTTATAAGGTCTTGGATACTTCTCCATTTGAAGATTAAGTTTCTCGTCCACCACTTGCGAAATATAGTTCTCATAGTTTCCTCCGTCAATGATGATGATGCATACTTTGTTCCGAATTGTACAGCTGGTATGAAAAATGTTGGTAGGCCACCAATCCTCTTCATCGTCTCGCTTTGGTGCTACCAAACTCTTCTTGACCACCAAGACTTCTCCACGATCTCCGAAAAGTAATTTATCTGATCACTCTTTCGGAATCTCATCGTGGACTGGTTCTCATTCAAGGTCAACATCCTTGAACAAATCATCCTCCATCAACAGCTATTTTTCTGAACGATTGTTCACTTTTCGGTATTCAAATGTCTTCTGTCCAACCTCTCCACAAGAGAGTACCTAAATTTGTTGGTGTTCGGTTGCACCTTCTTCGTCTTTATCTCTCATATTTTGGGTATATTAGGGCACGACTCTGTTGTTCAGCCAACGCGTAGGTACTGTTCAGCCTGAATAGATGATTTCTTTTTTAGCTCTCGTTCACCTGCCTATGCAAGTTGATGTGCGTCCTTTACAGTCCAAAGAATGTGAAGAACTAAGGCACTCTGAATTTGTGTTTGGAAACAATCAGATATCTTGCAACTAATTGTTCAAATGTCTCCATCAACTCATTTCGACCCGCCAATTGATAGAACAACTCTTTGTAATCACGTACCCTCTTCGATCCTTGCCTCAAATTTTGTAGACGGTTGTAGAGTGTTTTGGTGTAGTTGAAAGGTAACAATTCACCTATTATATTCTTCCTCATGTGATCCCATTTGACGATCTTCGGTTTTCCTCGTCGTTCTCGGATCTTTTTTATTTGTTCCCACCTCGCCTATGCATGACCATGGAGTCTTAATGCTACAAGCTTGACCTTCTTCTCCTCGGGTACCTTCTTGTACACGAAGATGCGCTGCACGGCGTCAATCCAGCTAAGAAAACCTTCAGCATCTAATTCTCCAGAAAATGGCATTTCAACATTGATACTGTCGTACCAATAGTTTTGTTTTTCAAAACGCGATCGCCTTGGAGACACAGCTCATTGATATTATGGATTAACAAAGGAAGAGAGTTCAGACCCTATGTCGTTGTCCTCCATCCTCGAAGGCACATCCAAATGTTGTTGCTCCAGATGCACTGTAAGTGTTGACACATGTCTTCCCAAATCCTCGATCTTTACATTACGAAGATATCGTTCTCTATCAATCACCAGCGATTTTGCCATCCACGACGTACGCCACCTGCCATTTGTCGTAGGACAATTTTAACGATTATGATCCTTCCCTCTGATATCAACTGATGCAATCTTCAAGATCTTGTAATACAATGAGAGATCTCGGACGCACAAGCACAATAATAGTCTTCAAATTCTTAGAGACACACTCTACAAAACTCGGGCTAATAGGCAACAAATGTTTAAATTATCATTAATCAAAATCAACCCCCTTACAAATGTTACCGTGGATAAATTTTTATAGGTTGGTTAGTTTTATTAACCTTCTCGTTAATATATCAAATAGATATAAAGATGGTAATTGAAAGGGGTAAATGAAGAGCCAAAGTAAACGTTGACTCTTCGATTTTGGTTGGTGAAGAGGATTATGACGGCTGACCGAAGCGCTTCGTAACTGAACTTGAAAAATTGAACTCCGAACGAGTTTTTGGCTATGAACGTTTGCATATGCGACTCTTCCACTTCTCTAAGTAGTTGATAGCTTGGACGGCTGCGTCACATAGCGTGCTAACTGAATCATGGTGCCACCTATACTTTGCAACCATCTTAAAGTCTTACAATACCATCAAATGTGAAAAGCGTGTAAGGTTTGATTTGGAATTAGCGTAAAAACAAAAATTGTAACTATTCCTCTCAACTATGTCAACTGTTAATATGTTGCTTTAAATAGCCTTAAAGTTAATTTTAGTTAAACTTTGCATTAATTAAGTTGAATGTAATTAGTTAAAATATCATTATTGCATTTAAAAATTTAACTTCAGTTGAACTTGAATTATTCGTAAAATTTGGCCGATTCCATAAGCGAAAATAAAAATCATACTTACTTATTTGAATGGCTAATTAGAAGTTGGAAAGTTTGCATCGATTTAGTCTTTTCGGGGACGCGTAGTGGATGCCACATGGCGAGCTGAGGACAAGATTAACCGATCAATTTCCTTAACTCTTGTAACTCCACTATTCTCACCACTCCCATTACTCCCACTGCTTCCTCTACTTCCATCATTAATAGGCTTGCGAGGGACGCTTATAAATAATCACCATTGCCTCTAGTTCAAGGGGTATGGAAGTAAGGAAGAGAATTCTTATAATCAAAGCTGAGACTATATGACCTCGATCTATTTTCGAAGACTGAAGGTTGCTATCTACTCCAGGATCTACCTAGAGTGGAGAGTATAAACCGAGATACTTTTCCTTGGAGAACATCGGCCTCCCATACTTCCGGGTCTACCTCAAAGTACAGGCGATCGCTCTTTATTCTCTAGAATCTACCATGAAATGGAGAGTTTAAGTCAAGACATTTTTCGAAGACCGATGGTCACTCTTCCGTACTTCGGGTTCTATCATAGAGTGGAGAGTCAAGTTGAGGCATCTTTGAAAATTGGAAGTCGCTTTCTTATACTCCGGCATCCATCCCAGAATACACAATGCAATCGAGATAATTTTTCAAGAAAGTGGTTGCTCTGCCACACTCGGAAGTCTATCCCAGATTGAAGAGTATAAGCCAAGGTATATTTCTAAATATAGGCAGTCGTCCTCTTATATTCCGAGGTCTATGTCAAAGGCCGATAAATTGTCTCTAATAAAGACCAGTGGGACCCGAGTTATGGATAGGCAGCAACGAAGATCGATGGGACACGAGGTATCAGATGAGAACAAGCTACCTAGTAGAACCCGAGGTAACGGGAGGCACTAAAGAAGGCCAGTGGGACACAAAGTATCGGGAAGCATCAACGAAGACCGATGGGACCGAAGTATTGGAAAGCACCAAAAAAGACTAGTAAGTATCGGGACAAACCGTTAGCATCGCGAGGCACCAAGCTATCCAATTAGAGATGAGAAATCGGGAGCACCAAGCTACATGGTGGGACCAAAGGTAACTGGAGGAATCCGATGGAGCGATGGGACTGCAACATATAAGATTCCAACAGGCGTGGCGACTATGTCGCCACCCTTGCCGTAGGCATCTAATAAAGTACAAATTTAGTCTTCTCGGGAACGTGTAGAAGATGCCACGTGGCGAGCTGAGGGCAAGACTGACTGATCAACTTCCGCTACTCCTATAACTCCACTACTCCCACTACCCCTATTACTCCCACTACTTTCTATACTTCCATCATCAAAAGGCCTGCGAGCGATGCGTATAAATAATCGCCCTTGTCACTAGTTGAAGGGGGCTGGAAGTAAGGAAGAAAGAGAGAATTCTTGAAATTAAGGTCGAGACTGTATGATCTCGGTCCATTAAGTGAAGTGAGGGAAAGTTTTACTTTTTTATCCCTTTTAGTGAATTTATGTCGCTGACCACGTGATCGCCTGTTTTTTACCTCGGTTTACGTCAAGGGTTTCCACGTAAAATCTCTATTTGTACGCTTCTCTTAGCCACTTGTTGTACGCTCCTCTTTGCCACCTCTATTTCGGCCCCTTATTATTTCGGGTGAGATCATGCTCGATCAAAATATATTAGCTATTAAATGACTCGAAATTCGGACAGAATGTAAAGGCACCATTTGAGATCTTATTGATTCTTCTTATGAATACAGAGCTATCCTTGACATAGTGTGTAACAAACTAACTTTCACAAGTTTAGAAAATTTTGGTCGATTATAGAACTAATGAAGGCCGAAAAGGTAAAAAATGAAAGCCTAGTAGAAAGATATGAGATTAGGTATAGCCTAATCAAACCTTTACAAAAAATATCTAAAGAATGAAATGGATGAAATAATAAATCTATCCGTAACCGTCTTCCTAAATGTGCCAAATAATGCGCCACACAATTGCTCTCTCATAGAGTATGTGAAACTTGTCCAGAAGTTTCCAAAGAAAACTTTTGATTTGCACGACTTCGTTGTACATCCCACATAATGACTTGCGAGTCCAGCCAAGATACCAAAATCAATGAATCAATTTTAATCATCACCAATAAAAATCCTTTTGCCTAAAATTAAGGCATGTAATTTTGCCCAAGCTATAGGCCGAATGCCAATAGATTATGCAAAAGGAAAGCAGAAATGCCCGTGTGATTATGAACTACACCAAACCCACCCTTGACAACTATAGGTCGTTGTTATATGTATGTATGCATGTATGTATGTATGTGTGTGTGTGTGTGCGTGTGTGTGGGTGTGTGTGTGTGTTAATATGTATGTAGTTAGTGTGTGTGTGTGTGTGTGTGGTGTAATAATTAGTAAAATGAATATAACTAAATGTTTAGGATGACTTCCATGATATTAGAGTTGTTTGAAAGTGTGTAGAGGCAAGTCAACAGCTGGTGCCAAAAATCAAGCTGGGTCGACTACAAAGAGTGCATCGAGCTCAGGTCCCTCGAGCTCGAGGTTTGTTTTCAGTGTTGTTGTATTTTTGTCGGTCAAACTTGACTTGTTTTGTAGCTTAGGCGCTTTGACTAGCTCTAAAGTTTGACCCCTGTTTGAATATATATTGTGTCCCATTGGACCGAGCATTGAGATGCTTAGCCTCGACTTTATTAACCTATCTCAGATTGAAAAGCAAACATAACTCAAGCTCGGGCATTGGAGCTCAACCGGGTGGAGCTACACGTAGCTCGATTTAATTTCATCCCAGAAAGACATAATTGAGATATGACTAATCACCTAGACAAAGTTATGACGAATTCTTTGTTACGTGCAAGCTTTAAATTGCCATTTCTACGTAATTATGTGAGAGATCATAATGCCCCTGCCTAGTATTCCCAGGCTTACTAAATTTAATCAAAGTGCAATCGTGGCACGTCTTTACTTGTCTCTTCATATTTTGGAAAACCTATCCATTATTAAATGCATATGCATTTTTAATGGATAAGCTTTACTTAAAACAATTAAATATGTCTGAAGTTATGCTCTATATATTTATATGCTCGTATATATGATTGTTGATTACACATACCGAAAATTCGACGACAAGAGTATCTTTCAGGGCACAATTATGTACACCTTATTCCCTGTAGGCTTCGTTCGGATGGAATTTATTACTCGGCGATTGTTGTTGTTATTATATACTGTATATGAGTAATCACGTACGAACTAAGTCATGTACATGCAAGATGGAAAATTTTCTAGGTTACGTGGAAGCTTAAGCTTTCCCTCGGTACGTGATTATGCCAAAAGCTGACGGTTGTCTTTGTGTAGAATTATGTCGGGTTAACGAAATTCAATCGGTAGTGGGGAACAGGGAACAGGAGAAGTCGCTCTCCAGATCAGTTCAGTAAATTAAAAAGTGGTTGCACCATCAACTGCACCATGATTACGAGTAGAATTTTGGAGGTGCGATCACAATTATTTGTCGCCATCGAAACGGAAAAATCATTCATCCCCCTCTTTATTATTATTAAGTTGGTGTGTGCTAGTGTTTTTCCGCGTTAAGGGACAGAGTCAATATGAGATTTAATTCCGCATCATTGCAAATATATATAGTTAATTAATTTGTTTATTTTATCTTTGATTTTAAGTATTGGCCGTGTTAGAATGCGATGGTTAATCTGTTAGATTTAAGGAAATGATATTATTTTGTTAAGGTGTAAGTGGTATTCCTTGTATTTTTTAGTGTTTTGCTTTTTTGTGCCCCTAATAGGATTTTACAGATATATACCACATGTAATTTAATTTGGCGAATCTATATCTTTTTAGCGCGTGAAATGATCAAAATATCAACGTGTTTTATTTTGATAAATAAGCTCTATTTTTTCTCTTCTGACAGTAATTTTTCGCCAAAAAATATCCATTAATCCTCTCTCGTTTCTCTCTTCTGGCAGAAAAAATGAGTTATTATAAATATTTTTAAAAATTTAGAGCATCTCTAAATATATTATAAAAATATTCGAACATTTAAAGGTATTTTTGACGCACCAGACGACGTCTTTTCGCGATTTCGACGGCGCCGGAGTTACAGCAAAACGCTTTGGTTTGAGGGCAAAATGAATCTCGAAACGACGATTCCGAAAATGTAAAAAATGTCCCAATCGAGCGCAAAGTTATAACACTTTAAAGATAGCTATATTTCATTTTTTTTTTTTCGTATGCAAAGTTGGATTTATGATCCGTCGGGTTCGTTGAAAAGCTTGTCGAACCCTCTTCCAACAGCGTATTTTATATCTTAATCTGACTCATACACCTAACTATATTATCTCCGAAAATCGAAGTACGCAGTATTTTGGGGTGTTCTGAGATGTTCAGTGGTGTTTTGGAGTGTTTTGGACGTGTTGTCGGATTTTTGGAGTTGTTTTGGATGTGATTTTTTTTTCGATTTTTTTTTTTTTTGGGATTTTTAACGATTTTATTTAGAGTGATACAAGGAGAGAGAAACGAGAGAGGATTAATTGATGTTGTTTGGCAGAAAAATACAGTAAGAAGAGATAAAAAAAATAGAGCGCGTTTATCAAAATAAAGTACGATGGTATTTTAATCATTTCACGCGCTAAAAGGGTATATATTCGCCTAATCAAATTAGGAGACGTATATCTACAAAATCCTATTAAGGGGGCATAAAAAACGTAAACACCTTATATATATTTTTTTTATATAATTTTGTACAAATAAATTCTTAAAACTTTTATTTTGCCGCGGGTACGTGTTAATAATTGTACATTCATGAATGCGGCGCGAACGGGTTGGATACGATACGACTACCGGGCCATGGGAACTTAGATATGATCTATATAAAAAGCAAAATGAAATCGACAATGGCCGATTGTGAATGTTATTTAATTATACAAGCTATTACCATTCATTTAAACGAAATGGCTTGAGGCATTATTAAATAAAAAATTTTAAATCATTCTTTATGTTAATTACAACCAGCATTGTTAGAAATTAATATAAATAGCAAGAGTAGTCTTAAATTTTACGGAAATAGCTTCAAGACGTCACTATTTTTAATACTTTTTTTTGTCTCTTCTATGCAATATGAATTATTTGGTAGCATCTAGAATATAGTTCAGAAAAAAGGCACAAACCAATGAATAGTTATGACTGTTCATAATTTTTGCAACTGTAACCGTGAAAAATCATCTGCAGTTGCTAAAACTTATCCGTCTATTTTTTAAATTCAAATTTGAATTTAAAATTTTTAGACATTCTATAAATAAAATACAAAATTTAAAATATAGAAATATATTATTTTTAATCCAGTGTGTCACCCATATGAAATATCTGATGAACTTTATCAGCTGAGCTTGAATTATGACTTGATTATGCGATATTTAAAGTTCAGGGACCTATTTTGATAAACGAAAAGTTCAATGATCTATCTAGGAAATATTTAAAAGTTGCAACCGCGAATAAGAACTAATTAGTTTTGTTACAAATTGACAATGGAGGTTATCCAAGTCAAGGTCGACGCAAGTGTTCGGTGTAGACAAAAATGGTAGTAATAAGTACCCAACACAAGATCTCTCTGGAAACCCTTACAAATCAACATTATATATATATATATATATATATATATATATATAATATATATAAGTATATTATATATAATATATATAATGTGCCACTTAATTTAATTTGGCACTTTTATAACTTCTAAAATGTCCGAAATAACGAAACCATCTAATTAGTATCCAAATCAACCCCAAAATTTATTAAAATATTTTAAAAAAAGGGACAGTTTTTACTTTTCAATATTTTTGGAATGACTAATTTTTATTTTTCATTGTTATCACATAAAAAATAGTTATTCCACAAATATTTAAGAATATCAATAATAAAAAATGACTGATAGTGCCACATCAGTCCTAAATTTTTATGATTAAAATTTTTGTGAAGAATAATATTTTTCTTATAAAAAAGATTAAATTAAGGTGATTATGTTGTATAATTTTGTTGGCTAGAATTTTTAAAAAATGATTATAAATAAAATCGAAGTTTAAAAGTACTATTCTTGCAAACAACAAAGCAGTAGAACAAAATTAAATATATCAAAATATTTTGAAAAAAATATCGAAATAAATATAAGAGATAGACCGTTAAAAAGTACTATAGAATCTACAGTAAAAACTATGGATTCTACAGTAGCCAACTAGCTAAAAAATAGAGTTTGTTTTAGTTATATATATATATATATATATATATATATATATAATATAATATTTGGTGATGTAAAAGAGAATCTACAAACC
This sequence comes from Xerophyta viscosa, assembly GCA_002076135.1. NCBI lineage: Eukaryota > Viridiplantae > Streptophyta > Magnoliopsida > Pandanales > Velloziaceae > Xerophyta > Xerophyta viscosa. The sequence continues at coordinate 19,690 of MJHO01000031.1, forward strand.
CTGCATCTCTAATTTAGTAATAGCACTGCATGATTTTTTATTTTATTTTATTTTATTTTTTGGTCTTGACTGCTGAGTTCCATTTCCATCCTATATCTCGATTGGAAATAGAGCAGGTCAAGATAAAATCACTTCATATTAGATATTGCGAGAATTTGAACATTTAACTTATCCTTCACAATGACAAGTCATAATTCCCTTTTTATTTAGTTGCGCTAATTAATTAATCCAACGCTGGTCGGTATCAACGCATGATTTTAATGTCCTAGTTACACCAGTCCAATAATAGAGATAATCAAAGTAATTGGGGCACCTAGGGATAGGTATCTCCAACGCTGGTCGGTGTCACAGCATGATTTTAATGTCTTAATTACACCAGTCCAATAATAGGGATAATCAAAGTAATTGGGGCACCCTAGGGATAGGTATCTCCAACGCCTAATCACCCATGGTGGTTCCTTGTTGTGGTCTTTGCGGTTGAGCTCCACTGCCTTAAGCCCTCTGTCTTTGCCTTCCGCAGTGAGCCGATTTCTTGCTTCTCGTCGTGTGGTTAACGCCAACCGAACCACTTATTAGCAGTTTGAGCTTAACACTCGAACTCGGTTTAAATAAATAGAGATACTCGCACTCGACTCAATATAAATTCATAGTCTCGACAAATACGCTCGAAAAAGATATGGCAAAAGATGTGTTAAATGACGAAACCATTTTTGTATAGTTAACTGTTCTTATCTTTAAAAAAATACGACGTTATATATTTTTTTTTTTTTTGGTACAATAAGAGATTTTGTTAGCTAAAAATTTATAATTACATAAACAGTCGTACTGGATAGATTGTAGGAAGCTACGAGTCGAAGAAGAGACAAATAAAATACAGCTTATAATGAACTCAGCTAAATATAAATCTAAAGCTAATGCTCTATGATAGCCTTCCTCATCTTTTTATCATTTTACAACAAAGCCAATCAATCCTTGAATCGTCAAAAAAAAAAAAAAAAAAAAAGAAGTCTTTACACCCTATTTCAGCACCTGCAAAGATAATAGAAAAAGTGATAGTAAAACTATCCTAGCGTAATGTTCCAAAAAAAAAAATGTGAATGCATAAAAAAAAGGACAATGTTATTTTTATTATTTTATTGAATTAAATAACATAAAAATATAATTTAAAATTAATAGAATATAAAATCGTAATTTTTAAGATATAAAAATGTGAATGCATCTTTGTCTATTATTATTTATTAGACTCGATGATGATCCAAATGAATTCAACCAAAACCCAATTTATTATTACATTCTCATTTTTATCGCTGGTTAACTGAGCACAGCCTCAGTTATTCGAAGAATTATAGAATTTGAACTCAAATATTACTAAAAATATACGGACTGAAGTTAAAATACTACAAATAGATTCTGTAAACATGTTGATGTGACGCGGATGAGTTTGCACGCTGACAGACGTTGATAAATATTTGTATATTCAATCATATTTGCATAGTCCTGAGACAACCTACCAACAATGACATGCTCCTCGTTGCCATTATTCTCTTGGCATTATTATTTAACTGTATCAAAAAATAATTAGAAGACAGCTGACAGATAATATTCAAATCTTAACAAATAAATAAATACTAATTTTTAATAATTCTAATACAAAAAGAATAATTTGATGTATATAAAACACATAAATATACTTCGATAAATAATTAACAATTTAATTTATATCAGAAGTTATATTAGTCGTTATAAATAGAAGTGATCAGTTCAAACTCAAACTCATTTAACTTTGACTTTAGATCGAATTTTGTCGAGATTAAGCACAACTTTTGAAATCAAGTATGTAATTCAACTCATTGCGTTCGCAAGCCTAAACAAGCTTTCATATTTTTATTCAAATATCTTTTACGATGAGATCTTAAGCAAATATAAGCTCGAGCTCGATCTAACTAATGCAATCGGATCGAGATTCTAGTCGAACTTGACTCAGTTGATACAATCGAGCCGAAGTCGAAACGAGTTTGAATTCAGCCTCTGAAACTTGTCAAGCTGGAACTCGAGCTAAACTAGTCCAGCCGAGCTTGAACTTAGTAATACTCGGATCGAACTCAAATTATTTTCATTCCTAAGAACGGAAATGAGTGAAATATACTTCTTGGGCAGCAAGTAATGAGGATGAGCGTTGTTGTTTTTTTAGAGAGAGAGTGAAAAGGAGAATGGTTAAGAAGATTTCGGGTTGTATGGAACAACCATATATATATATATATTTATGACGCAAGATGATTTTGGCGAAGTAATAGCACCTCCACCACTCAATTCTTTTCTTGAAGTGAAATTAAAAGCATTTTAAACACATTCCAAAAAATAATCGATTATAGGCACTTTTTGGGACGGCTCTAGTTGTTTAGAGTGGTCCAATTTAGATGACTTATTGTGTATATTGCTATACGCACATGTGTGATTTTTGCTTTTTCATTAGGGTTCAAACACTTGATTTTCGGAGGATGCTGGAGCGGATCACTCACTAAAATCTTACACTCAAGCACTCTTTTCACTGTGGTAATAAAGGCCCGGTGGAGTAGAGTAATATGAGCTGGGTTTGCAGTTATTTGGAGGTATTAGAAGCCTTTTTGTGGGAATGATGAGTTGTTGCTGTTGTTGCTTTGGATCTTAGAAGCTCTAGCTCATTTATATTGCAAACATGTGTATTTGTTTATCTAGAGTACTTTAACATATTTCAAAATCTATTCAATTCCTTTGGACTTAAATGGTGAAAGGTCTTGTTAAATTGTTCAAAATGGTAATTTGATGCCTTTTATGTGCATGTTTGATCATTTGAGTTGCTTTTGGATGGCTGGAACATTTTGAAAAATATTCGTTTCCTTTCGAACCTTTTGAGTTATTTACATTGATATGCGTAAAATATACTATCTGAATCAGTATTTTCATACATGTATCAGTTGATTGACTAGACTGTGTTGCTAAAACTTTTTGTATTGTATCATGTCCACTGATATCTCAAATTGATCATCGAATTTATACTGATATTTATTGGGTTCTTTTTCGTTGAATTGGTACACCAGAATTTTTTCTAAGTTTCATGATTTCTAAATCTTGTTTCTGTAATAGTAACTTTTTTCTATGGTCATGTTAACGTCATCATGGTCTCATTTGTCAATAAGAAATATGATTTCATTTTTGTATCGTTAAAAAGAAATATATGATTTCATTTTTTTTCTTTGCGTGTTTAGATATGGATGGCCTTGGATCTCCGATAAATTAATGAGAGAGATTGGTTAGTTCTTTTTTTTTTTTTCCTTTTTTTAATTTTAATTCTATTTTTAATTTAATTTAATAGTTTTTTTTTTTGCGGAGAGCTATTGTTATTGAAGTGTGCATAACTCTCTCTCTCTCTCTCTCTCTCTCTCTCTCTCTCTCGGTCTTAGATGTTCTTATTTTCTGCTGACCCCCCTTATGTAGATGTGTTGCATGATAGATATATTGCCCATCATTTAACTCGTATTTTTACAGGTGAAACTCACGAGTGGACATAAATTAGATTCTAGAGTAAATATTTGAGATATAGTACTCATCAGTACTTCAGTAGCCTTAACGGCATTAAAATATCGGATAATTGCTCTGCAGTTCCTCCATATTGTTTCAAAATTACTTAAATACTCTTCAAAAAACTTTTTACACTTTACTCACTTTGACACCTTCCAATGAGTTTTTAACACCTTCTGATAAATTGTTGACACCTCCGACATGCGTCCAACACCTTATATTTTGACACTTTTTAGTTAGTTTTTGACACCATCTTGTTAATTTTTAACACCCTCCTGATAAAAAAATAACATATTGACACCTTTCTAATAACTTTTAATACCTTCTTGATAACTTTTGACACCCTCCGCGGAAGAATTTAACTGCAATTAAAACTTATCCCAGGACCCAAGTGCAATAGAACTTGTAACTTTGGACCCAAACGCAACTCTCCCTTAAAATATTTGTACAATGTCTCTACAAGAAGATTGGCCTTCAAATGCCAACCACATTAGTCTATGAAGTCTATCTTTCGGTCTTTAAAACCATCACGGAGCGTTTGGTTCATGACTCTGTAAAATTTTCAGAAATATTACATTTTCAGTAATTTAGATTTTTAGAAATTATATTCCCGAAAATACTGTATTCTTTCGTTTGGTTCGTTATTTCGAATTGTTTAAATTCCTGGGAATATTGCTTTATTTCATTTGGTTTACTTACGGCATTCTTTAGATGTGGTAGAACTTTACCAAAATGTCCTCTTCATAAATTAAATAAAATATAGTAACATAATATACATATATTTTCGAAAAATATACTTTATTCAGTAACAACATAATTTATTATAAATTCACTGTAAAAATAACAATACAAAAATAATTATAGCTTCAAATCCATACATTACAATCCATATAATAAATAGCATACCTTCAATTACGGCTGGAGAAGAAATGAGCGCTGGAGAAGAAAGGAGAAATTAAAAAACGGCTAGATATTAGAGTTTTTTTTAATAAAATATTTGAATAAAGTTAGGGGCACTTATGGAAACAAAAAATTAATCTTGTAGGAAATGTTGAAGAGAATCAAGATACCCACCCCATCTCATGGGAATTTAAATTACCTCATTTATAAAAATATTGCTTCCATGAGAATGTTGCATTCCCATACTTTTGACGAACTAAATGTAAAAATCTGATTCCAGAATGTTAAATTTTCAGAAATCCTGTCAAAATTTCACGAACCAAACGCACCAAGAGATCAAAAAAGTTGACTACAAGATTTGCTATCTGTGGATTTCGGAAAGGGCGGATAAATTTTTAGCTAATCATATTCTGCCTTTTGTAAGAGATGATTTGTATGTCTTGAACTCAGCTTTTACCATTATCAACTGACCATGCCTCTATCTAAAAACTTAAGCTTTGACGTTGTACCTAATAAGATCTATTGCATCTACTTTTTTTCTTTTTTCTTTCTCATTTTTTTTTTTGGTCTTGATCGCCGAGTTTGATTTCTATCGTACATTTTGATTGGGCACTGAACGGTAAACGATAGACATTCCCAACTAAGTGTTGTTGAGAATCGAATCCCTGACCAATCCTTTATAAGAGAAAGATCTTTGGTCTCGCCCAATATGATATTGTCGGTTTCTGTTTAATCTACTTTTAAGAGTTTATAATCTCCAAATATTGTTGGTTACAAATAAATTTAAATTTAATTTATTTGATATTTATCTGTTGTTGTTGCAAGTATGAAGAGAATGTTTCTTCAATGAATTTTTCTAAAAGAAAAAGAAAATATTTCGATATGTGAACTCCCGAAAGCAATTGGAAGATCATGCTGGTTGGATTACGTGGCCATTTTTTTAAAAGGTAAAGAAATGACCTCTCCTGCGACATATACAAATTATTTTACTTGAGATAATTTTATTCCGTTAGACTTGGAAATATAACTCCATAAGTGTGTTATCCTCGAATTGCAGTTAAGTACATATACATATTTATCAAATATTTCAGAATATTTCTGAAAACCCAAAAAATTTCTATCCCACATTACAGCGGGCACAGATTTCATGATCAGTTGGATACAGAAAAGGATTCAATTTGCACCAAATGATTGTGGTCTAGTGGTAAAGGGTGCGGCTAGACATAGTAAAGGTCTCGAGTTCGAGCCCCCACACAATCACTTGGGAGAGGGTGAATTACCTTAAATTAGCACTATGTCGCCTCGGTCTGGACTGCCACTCAGAACGGAGTCGGATACCAGAAAAAAAAAAAAAGGATTCAATTTGCAAGTGCGGCCAACAGGTTGAGTATAAAACTGTAATTCATTTGCATAGTGAAGGTAATCAATACAATTGTAATAGATTTCCTTTTCTATGTACATATTAGTTGAAATATTAGGCATGCAAAACTAAATGGAAAGTTGATTTGTTTGGCTTTCTTGTCTAGACATATTTCTTTTCCTTGAGATACTACTTATTTAATATAAATGCACATATTGTAAATCAGTGTGGGATACCAAATTTAATATACATATAAATTTTTCACTATAACTAGTCATGGAAAAATTTCAGGGCACTTATATTTCAGACCTGTATTAGCCGCGTGTTACAAATAGGCCCTAATTGGTAATCCGTTTAGCAACCCCAAAACACGTATCAGATACATAATAGAAAAATTTTCAATGCAAATAAAAGTATATCTTTATTATTTTTCAAAAATGCCACTAAATATGTGTATTGAGGTTTAAAAGTCAACAATTTAGTGTATTAGTTTTTAAACTCAAGTTTATTTTGAAGCATCAGAATAACCATTTAGAAATATACTTTTGTTTGAAAAAATAAAAAAATATAATAGCTGTAAATTGCACTGGATTCTAATTTTTTTAATATTCAAAATTTTTCTAAAAAAACTTATAAATTAGTTAAATGTATTTCATGAATTATGATGATTAAGGCTGGTTTGCAATCATTTTAAAAAACAGGAACTCCTTTGTAAGTAGTTTTTGAATCCATAAAAGTATTTGTATTCCACAAAAATGCTTGAGAGACTAACATCCAAAAAAATATATTTGATGTATTTTTAAAAAATCGTAAAATACAAAAGTTGTAAGTCATACCAAATTTTATTTTTTGTACTCAATACTTTTTGTCAAAAACATATTTAAGTATTGTGGACTCCAAAATCTCAGCGGACTGGTCTACTAGTTTTTAAATCAATAAGGACTCCAAAATTTCCGCGGGTTAGTCGACTAGTTTTTAAATCAATAAAATTTTGAAGTCTTAAAATTCTTATTAGACGTAATTTTTTAAATATTTTGAATATAATAGTTATAGATCACATTACAATCTATACTTTTTTAATTCAAATTTTTAAAAAGAATTCTTATATTTTGTTTTTATAATTATTTCATTACTTATATAAATAATTGAGCTGATTTGTAATCATTTAAAAGTTAGTTAATTCGTAACTATTTTTGAATTAAAAGGTTATTATGACATTTCAACAAAATTTTTCCTGCAGTGCTGCATATGACCAAAGAATGATCCGCATGCATGGAGACGCACACACGACAACTATGAATCCCAATTTCTCGCGCCAAATAAAAGTTCTCCTCCGTTGTACTCACGTGCAGTCACCCTAGCCAAGTTATATGCTGCAATATTTATAATTATGGGAATCGCAAAATAATCCCAAGAAAATCTCAATTGTGTAAACACGTCAAGGCCAACATGCTGCATCTCATCACCTCATAATTAATCATTACATATATATACAAATTATAATATATACTTATTTCTATATGTATATATTCATATTCATATGAATATGATATGGTTTAGAAGGGTTAAGTGGGCCCGGTGACAGCGGCTTGCCTCCGACCGCATCATCCATCACCTTTTCAGAATCGCAGCGTTCTCCATCGTGCATTCCCCCATCGTTGTTGCTGGTGTCGTTGGCTCCTCATTTCCTCCCTCTCCCTCCCTCTCCATCTGCCTCCGTCGCCCAAGTTGTTGTTGTTGCGGTGGTTACACAAAGAAAGAAAGAAAGAATATCAGACCATCATCAATAATATTATTTAGCTAGCTATACATCACAGTTTTTTCCTGTGACTGACCGATCGACTGATCGGATCGATGCTGGCTGTTTCGCGTGTGCTTTTCCACCGGATTTTTAAGGTCATCTGTCATGGCCATGGCCCATATTGAGCCACCAACTCTTCCCTTGCACCGGGCCCACCTGCTACTGTTATGTCCATCTCCTTCTAGCTCTTGGAATGGCTCGGTGGGTGGAACTAGTGCTGTTGCTGCACCGAAACTAACCTCTCAAAAACAACAAGTGCACGGCTAAACAGTGAGAGTAAACATAAATCTTTTCGATTTTGGACGCTTTAACCTCCTTTCTTCTTCTCTCTTACGTCATCCTCGCTAATAGAAACCAGAGACTAGTCTCCTACCGCTTTAACCTATAGCCTTACCCACACATGCGCCCTCGGCCTTTCATATATCCCTCATTATATATATTATTTCTTGCTTCTTCAGCCTTTCCAATCATATCTCCATTGATTCACTTTGTTGCAGTCTAGTACTACTACTCTTTGCTTGATCATTTAGCTAGTTTTAGCCTGCTATATATTAAATTGGTGAATTTGTGGAGAGAAGAGATGAGCATAACGGTGAACGGGCAGTCCCGGGTGCCGCCAGGGTTCCGTTTCCACCCCACCGAAGAGGAGCTGCTGAACTACTACCTCAGGAAGAAGGTCGCTTGCGAGAAGATCGACCTCGATGTCATTCGTGACGTGGATCTCAATAAGCTCGAGCCCTGGGATATCGAAGGTAAACTACCACTGATTTTCCAGCAAGTTCAACCTGTTTGAGATAGCTAGGCTTACTAATTAGCTTGATATGCTGAATTCTGAGAAAAATCCAAAATTAAAGATATCCTGATTGCGGAAAATAAGGTTATCACATAATTGCTACGGAGGGTTCAGACAATTGAGACTGTCGCGCTCTTCCCTTTGTCTTTTTCTTGCTTTATCGTTAAAAATTTTTGTTGAGATTATATGATGGCTATCGATCATTAGCTTAATTTGATTGTATTTTTGTGCAGAGAAGTGCAGGATAGGGTCAACACCACAGAACGACTGGTACTTCTTCAGCCACAAGGACAAGAAGTATCCTACGGGCACTCGTACCAACAGAGCAACCGCCGCCGGCTTTTGGAAAGCCACCGGCCGTGACAAGGTCATCAATAGCATCGGTATGAGGAAAACGCTCGTCTTCTACAGGGGAAGAGCACCCCATGGACAAAAATCAGACTGGATCATGCACGAGTACCGTCTTCATGAGCAATCCGATTCCATCCCCCAAACCAATGTAATAATCAGATCATTAACTCTCAGTTTATTATCTTATCTTCAATAACAATTAGCAATGGAGATAATGATGGATGATCGTTGATTTAGGGTTCGAGCTCATTCGGAGAGACGTTGTTGCAAGAAGAAGGATGGGTGGTCTGCCGTGTTTTCAAGAAGAAGAACTATCACAAAGCCAGTGATAGTCCCAAAAACTCTTCCACTATCACTAACGATTCAAAGCATACTAGTACAGCTCAGGTGCTGCACTCAAGCAGCGAAAATGCACTCGATCAGATTCTGCAGTACATGGGGAGGTCGTGCAAACAAGAGAACGACCACATCAGTTCAACCAGTAAGTCAATCACTGCCGGAAATCCGAGGTATCTTCTGCCGGTAATCGACGCGGGATTGCACGATAGGTTCATGAAGCTTCCCGCTCTGGAGAGCCCTACGCTCCTTTCGCTGCCAACCCCCTACACACCTTCTACAGATCATCGCAGCCAAGCAAGCTACCAACACGACGTCGCTGGAGCAACTGTGGCAGACGAGCAGCACGTGGTTAGCGATTGGGCTACTCTGGACCGCCTCTTTGCGTCCCATCTAAATGGCCAATCAGATACATCTAGGCAACTATCTGGCTTTGATGACCCTGGCCTCGTATACTCTCCGTCCAGCCCCAACTCCAACGCCGCCACCATTAGGCTTCTCAGCAGCAGCGGCGCCGGCGGCGACGAGGATCTGTGGAGCTTCGTGCGATCAGTCTCATCCTCCACAGACCACCTCCGTAGCCTGTCCCAATCCCCCATATAACAAAATATTTAAGATCCAATTGTATCCTAGAATCGAAACTGTTGCTGTTTGTTATTTTGCCATAATAATTTAGTATTGGTATGATATTTGTATCTACGTAAGGCTTGCAAACGTAACTTATACGATATGTCTGAGGTTCCTTTTTTTTGTATAGTTGTTAAAATTTGAGATGGGGTGGCATTATCATACGCTTCAATATGAGCTCATGTCAGACATGGTGATATATCTGATTAGTAGCTTTTTGGGGTGAAGGACTATGTCGTCTCACCTTTTGCGGGTTGATACAAATATCGTTATCTTTCCTCTCATAACAGAAAGCACAGAGAGAAAGAGAGAGAGAGAGAGGAAAAAGGTTGATGGGGAGAAGAAAAAAGGGCGGGTTTGGACCCCGTCTCAAAATTGCAATCCCCAGATCGGATTGGAGAGGGGTCCAGAAGCACATGTCAAGCACTGCTCTAGTACCTTCAATAATAGAGACTGGAGGAGAAAGAAAGAGCGTGATTTGAAGGAGAGCTGTGTTCGATTAAGTGTAGTGTAGGGGCTACGTAATGAGACATGCAAACTAGGGTTTCTTATATTACATGAAAAAGGTCTGTCGTAGCCGGCGAAGACAGGATGTGTCTGCCACGTTGGGGTATATTAATCTAAAACTTTGTAGCACAAGACCAGTACTGTGTATACAGTCTACAAAGGGTGTTGACTGGTTCTTTGGCTGGATTATCAGAACAATATATAACAAGACATGTTAATTCCATGGACTGGAAATACATAATTGTTTATAACACAGGTAGGTCTATTGAACAGGAAAAGAATCTTCTCATTAACATATGAATTAATCAGACCTTAGGCTTGGCTGTAATGATTACTTTATAGGTAGTTCACTTTTCTTAAAAAGTGTAATGTTTTTATCAAAAACATGATGATTATTACATAGAATAACGGCCAAATGCTATATTAGCTCTCCCTCCAAAACTTTACATAACAGCCCCTCCTTTATATTGGTTATCTAAACACTCTCAAATCTTTATTCAAAGTATTTTGTAAAAAAAATTTAATATAAAAATTATAAATTTTGATGAATTCTATAGTTTTTATGTTTATTTTTTTTTTTTCAAAAAAAAAGTCTCTAAATAGATATTTTAAGGCTCCAAAATTTAACGGGTTAATGATTAATTTTAAAATCCGTTAAAATTTTGAATTTTAAAATATCTATTTAGAAAAAATAATTTAAATTTTTAAAAAAATATTTATACAATAGTCAAAATAACTTCGGCATGAATGCCGAAAGAGGGATTTATTTACAATTGCAAACAATAAACCTAGGATACGGCTAATTTGCATGGGTAGCTGATCTGGCATTTGCCCTTGAGTAACCGCTCCAAGAATCTTGTGTATAAGTTTTATTAAGTGTTATATAAGCTCCAAGAATCTTGTGTATAAGTTTTATTAAGTGTTATATAAATTCCATCAACATACATTTGGACCTCAATGGGTTATTTTGCCATGGTTCTAAAGCGAGAGACAGTAAATATTAAGCCGGAGTTTCCGCTGGTTCATGAATTAGGAGGGACAATTTAGAATATTTTGTGGACAATAAAGTTTCTAAGAATATTTTTTAGTCCAAATTCTTTTTTACTCCCCTAAATTTTACCAAAATGTGTCTATATAAACCTATAAACTTTATTTCGTGTTCACGATAATCCTATAATTTAAAAAAAAACTGCCCGATAACCTTACCGTTAGCTTTTCTGTTTGCGCCCGTTAATTTGCTGACATGGTAATTTTTTAATTACTTTTAGTTTTTTTTTTAAATTTTATAAGGGTAAAGTTCTTATAAAAAAAATATTTAAGAGTATTTTTTTAGAAAACTTCAAAAATAAAAAATTTAGATTTTGATGAGATCTACAACTTTTATGTTCAAAATTTTTTTCCAAAAATATTTCTAAATAAATATTTTGGCACTCCAAAATTTAACAATTTTACCTATTATTTTTAAACAACTGCTTAGAAGTATTTTTGAAAATCACTTGAAAGTTTTAAATTTCATCGAAATCTACAACTTTTATATTAGAAGTTTTTCAAAAAATAACCCTTAATTAAGATTAAAAGATATGTTTAACCCTAAATATAAAAAAAACTAAAAATAATTTAAAAAATAATAAAAAATTATCACATCAGTAAATTAACGGCCGTAAACAGAAAAGCTGACGACAAGATTATCGTGGATATTTTTTTTAAAGTATAGGGTTATCGTGGACACGACTACGAAATGAAGTTTAGGATTATAAAAGCACATTTTGGTAAAGTTCAGGGGATTTAAAAATAAATTTGGCCTGTTTTTATCTACGGTTTGTTAGCTTTAGTATGTCTAAAAGTTTCATTTTGTAATTTTATATTGCTTAGGACATTTTTTTGAGTGCTTTTTTCAAGTGTTGATCCTTTATTTTAATAAAGTTGTAGAAGGATTGTCTTTATCTTCTTCACTGAAATTTCGAATTTCTATTAAGGATAGAAAACAAGAATAAGGTTACCACCAGTCACAAGCTGAAGATATGCTACCTAAATTTTTGATAGTTTGTTGCATTCATTCTTGATATATTATGGCTGTTTGTGTGTGATGAGATAAGATGGTTACACCTTGTTCCTTGTCCATTATCTTGGCTTATAATATACCCTTGTAATAATAGTTAGGAAACTTTTTAGTTTAATTTTTTTGTGACCGGATGCAGTGGAATTTTTTTTTTAAAGATTATCGTGGACATTACTTGTAACCTGCCCATTTTTGTGCGACCGTCATTACAGATAAACCGACGTGCGGCACCAATTCATGTTTCACCAACCGAGGAGTTCCAACCTTTCGATTTTGACAGGCTGGAAAGTCCGTGTTTTCCTCCACGGGGTACGTAGTGGATAAATCTTCCACACCCTTGCGGGTGGCGTTTGTAAGATTTGAACATGAGATCTTCATTTTATGAGGTAGAAGTCCTAACCATCCGTCCTAATCGTCCTGAGCGGATGCAGTGGAAGTAACGTGGTTGAATTCATGATTTTCAAAATTTGTCAAAGAAAGTGAATAATCCCTAAAAAACATGTTGCCGCTTTGATAAGCTTCCGTTGTTAATGTCAATTGCTTATTGTATTTCTTGGGGAATTAAGGTCGTTTATCAAAAGTCGAAATAAACTTTGTTTACATGAAACAAAAATGACAATGAGCTGCTGATGAGTAATTAGATGTGAGCCATCTAACATCAAAGTTAGATGGATAATAGGTCGCTCTTGACAAAGACCAAGTTGTTTTGATCTCCTTAATAGATAATATTTTCCTAATTGTCTTTGAATCACATAAAAGCCATATTATTATTATTATTATTATTAGGGAAACGATTTCTAAAAGGCATTTTATATTAGTCTATGGAAAATTATTGAATAACCAGTGCCCTCCACTCTTCTAAATGGCGGGGAAAAGGCATGAGCAAGTTCGTGGTGTACCTTTAATAGCATGGCACTATATTGTTCAACTGAAGAGCTGTGGTGGCAAGGGAATCATCAATCTCCAATATTTCAAGGGAGACATTCATACAAGCCCCTTTCTCTCAAAACTTACTTTATAAATAAATCTTTCTTTATAACCCGTTATTTTTAACACCTCAAAACATTTATGTAAAAGAAGTTTTTATAAAATTTTAATTACAATTGTTCTAGATCATATCAAAATTTATTTTTTTTTAATACAAGATTTTTTAAAAATATATTTCTAAATAAATATTTGATTCTCTAAAATTTTAGTGGATTATCAAATTATTTTTTAAACATACTAAAATTTTAAAGTCTCAAACACCTATATATAAATAAGTTTTACAAAAATTTTTAATACAATAGCTGTAGCTCACAAGAAAATATATTTTTTAATATTCAAAACTTCTCCAAAAATATTTATATATTAGTCAAAATGTAACTGACACAAATATCGAAATAGAGACTAATTTGTAAACCATTTAAAATAAGGGTTGATTTGCTTATGGTTTCAAGATTTGGGGGCTTATATGCTATTTTCCCATATTTGAACTATCCCTCATCTATACATGGTACTGAAAACTCACTGCTGAATAGAACTCCGTAAAGGGGAAAAAAAAACTATGCTAAACAACGGTAATGAGGAAACACTGACTTCATTGCAGGAGATGGCCTAACTCTACTTTTTGGTTATATCAACGAGAGAAATTATTACACGCACCGTATTTATCATGTCATTCCGTGCACCACATACATCTACAAATTTTTTTTGAAAATATTTTCAGCATAAAAATTATAAATATTGATAATATATACAACTTTAATATATAATTTTTTTTTTTTTTAAATACGTCTAAATTTGTGTTTTTAGATTCCAAAAGTCTAATGAATTTAAGAATATATTTTTTGACACTAAGATTATTTAGCCCAAAATGTTTATTAAAAATATTTTTTGAAAAACTTTCTATATTAAAATTGTATATCTCATCAATATCTACAACTTTTATTTTGATAATTTTTTTAAATAAAACTTACAGGTCCATCCGGTGTATGGCTGACTTGGTGCAGCGGGTGTGTGCAATAATTTCTCTATCATTGACTATCCATGGCTTATGAGTTCTTCAAAGCAGGCTGTACCACGGATTAATTAATACACCATTCTGGATGAATAATTGGACAGGCAGAGAAATTTGCGGAAATACCAAATCAGCCCCCCCTTTTCAATTCCCATACCATATAAGCCCCTCCTCTCCAAAACAGCCCAAATCAGCCCCCCATTCACTGTTTATCCTTTTTTTTTGGACAAAACTGTCCTTTTTGTTGCCGACACCGAGATCACCTATTTAGAAGTATTTTTTGAAAAAATGTTGAACATGAAAGTTATAGATCTCGCCGAGATCTACAACTTTTATGTTCAAAATGTTTCCAACAAATGCTTTTAGGTAGGTGTTTTCGATATCCGAACTATTTGTCAGCAGCGATCCCGTATGCGTCCGACCTCAAAAAACATAACTTTTGAAGTATTTTTTTGAAAAATTTTCAACATGAAAGTTGTAGTTCTTTCCGAGATCTACAACTTTCATGTTCAAAGTTTTTTCTGAGGTCGCTTCTAAATGGATGATATCGGTGTCCGAAGTGTTAACGGGTATAGGGGTAATTTCGTCCGAAAAATTTGCAAACAGTGACGCAGGGACTGATCCGACGCAAATTCAAAATGGGGGGGGGGTTGATTCGGCACGTTTTAAACAGTAGAGGGGCTGATATGGTAGTATCCCAAGAAATTTTACATCAGAAGTACCAGGAGCTTTCTAGTGTTCCCGCCAACCTCTAAGCATAGTAAATCCCAAGTCACCTGTGGTTCTTTATGATTATGTTGGACATCAAATATCCATCAACAAGTCCTCCAAAGACACCCATCTGATTGATATTCAAGAAATTAATTATCGCGGACATTGATCAAGTCGTGCCTACAGGAAGGTCATATCCCTTCACCCTTGGTCCATTCGTGCACGCCTCAACTGCAAGTCATTCACCCGACTTGCCTCCCACGGGAGAAACCTTACCTTACGAGATCAGAGCGACTTGGCTGCTTGAATTTAGACATTGTAGATGGTAGTGGCACTCTTTGTTCAGCTTCTCAAGATACCTGTTGGAATGGACTTGGCTACTTCAAAATCTGGGACCTGTTCCAATGACAGCACCAAATTACGTCCGATCTCTTTGTACCTCCTGGAGGGATAATAGCCACCAACATGAGCTTTGACATGCATGGGAATGTACCTACGTTGCTCTCTTTTGGTAAATTTGGCCAGAGCGCAACAAACGAACCTTAACCAGAGATCAACGAACCATTTCTCTATCGTCAAAAACGTCAAATCATTTTGAATCTTTTGGGCAGGACTGGATGGACAGGCGCGGTCACGGGGTGGGTCAAGTGCTGATGCAGTTACATTGATCGGGAAACTGACACATCCTCTCCACACCAGCGGCCGATGTTATTCTTTTAAATACAAGGCAATGTCTTTTTTATAAAAAATAAAAAAGAAAAAAACCAGTGCCCAAAGTGTACTCACATATGTACCAAGCCAATAACTTTAACAAGCAAGCGCAGTTAATAACCCAAAACTGTGTGGCTCTTTAACACTTAATTATATGAAGCAGCATCTATTCTCCATGTACTGTTAAACAGAAAGGCTAGGGAGTGATGGATCTAGATTCATTAAATATTTCCTGTCAGTGATAAATACACATATTTATCATGAATTTTATCACATCAAGATCTAATAGTGCCCCCCCCTGTGGAAGCATAAAAGAAGAGACTAGTTCTGCTGCCTCCAAATTTAATGAACTCCAGTGTTTGATAGTGCTCCTCATCTGCTTCCATGCAGCCAATAACTTTTGAAGTTTCAAATGCTGTGACCTTGTCCAGCGTCAGGTCTGAAGCATCAAGATCCAACACACACATTCATTATCAGTTTTGGATGTTGAATGTATTAGATTTATTGAAGGGGTATCGGTTGGCGGTTCAATTGGCGGAGATGATGAGTCCTTTCTTGATGATTCGTCTTTAAATTTATTAGATTTTGATTTTGATTTTTTTAATTTTTTTTTTTGTATGATGAGTAGATACAGGTTGCGGGGAGGAAAATAATAGAAGGAAAAGATTGGGAATAAGGGCTTTGCGAATGTCTATGAGGATCAAATTTGTGACTACGTACTAAAAGTTTCTAGAAATTTCTTTGCTTTGCGGTTTGCTGGATTTAGCTTTAGATCCATCTTGCTGTTTGAGTTGTATGGACTGTTAGCTTATATCATATAATATTGTGCCTATAATTTCAATAATTTTTTGCAACTATTTGTTTTTACCTTTCACCAGTCTCGGGTTTTGTTGACTGTTTGGTAATCTTTACTTCGGTTAAAAAAACATACAAAGGACAAATTTTGTTGTTTTAATCTCAATTTTTACTACTACCTTTGAACATGCTGCAAAAGCTGTCACTGACAATACTTTTTAATTTGTCTAATTACACAGATTTTTACTCATGCATATTGTCTTGGACATGAATATTTACTATCTAGCATATGATTCGGGTATATGACTGTTCAACCCGTTTCATGAATCTTGGACCTATCACATTTAGTAATTCAAAAACTGAATTCACCTTCGTACCAGTAAAAAGTTCATTTGTTTTTTAACAAAATTGACTAAAATAATAAATTTTGGGGTTTTCTCGGAAAAAAAAACCAGCTTTTGCAAAATTCTGTCTTTTTAAGAATTTATAAAATCACTCAAAATTAAATGTGTAAAAGTATTTTTTTTTAAAAAAAAGAAATTAATATGTAAATAAAATAGATTTTAATGTGGTTTACAACTTTGATATTTAAAGGTTTTTAAGAATGTTCTAAACAGTTTGAGGTTCCAAAATTTTTGTAATTACTAAAAACTTCGGAACCTTAAACCTCTTATATAATGGTATCTTTTGGGGGAAACAATAATTCAATACAAAATTTATAGAGTAAGTCAAAACTATTATATTTCTAAAAGTACAATAATTCATGTTTAAGTTTTTCTAAAAAATACTTCGAAATATAAAAGTATTTTTTTAAAAAATACTTCTATATATATGTGTGTGTGCGTAATTGTGTAGTATAGTAACGGATAAAAATTTCATTTGCAAAGAGCTTCTGAATAATGGCATGTTTGTTTCATGGGTCACTCCTATTGCGAATCTCCAACAGCTTGGATTTCAACATCAATAGATTTGAAATGCATGATATTTAATTTAGGTAATTGACTAAATATTATCTAGGCTCTTGTGTGAAAAGCAAGCCTCACTTTTGGAGATTCCAAGCAGATTTGAGCTCAAGGCATCAAATACAATGACCGAAAAGGACAGGGAGGGGCCAAGTCTCTTGTGATTGATTAAAGCTAAAAACCCAATGGAACGTGCTCTTGCATTTTGAATTTCTGTATCCATGTTTTAAATGGGTTCAATTTATACACAATCAACATCTAAGTTAAAAGAATGCCATCACTGTTACGTATCAGCGGGGCAAACGCCTCTCTCTCTCTCTCTCTCTCTCTCTCTCTCTCACTCACTCTCTCTCTCTCTCTTTTAGTTTTGCCCTGCGCGCGCATGCGTCTGTGTTCGAGAAGTTTGCTTCTTTTTTTTTTTCTTTCTCGCACATGCGTCTTTGTGCGAGGACTATGCTATCTCCAGTGAGTTATGTACATCAGTCTTCGTTACTACAGGCCATCCAACTAACTATACCCTTTTCCATGAGTTTGTGCTTATTGAAATTTAGCCAACTTTTGACCTACCTGCAGATAAGCAGAAAGGGAGTAGCAAATTAAGTAAAACAAAATGAGTGTTGTTCTGAAATTGGTGCAACTAGTAAAAAATTGTAAATAACATGTAACATCCTTAGATACGCCAAGGCCGACAATTTAACACTTTGGAGAGCTAACTGGGTACTAGTTTAAGTTTAATCTCAAATCTCAAGATGATGGAAGGATGGAATAGTTTAATTGTCCACGGTCCTAAGCTATTATTAACCAGATCCACCCATCTTTAAGCGATGTGGCTAGTGAGGCAGCCGGAAATTCATGGCCAGCTAGGTGCCAATTGAGGGTAATGTAACATAACACATCAATTAGGTATTTGATCATATGTTCGTCATCAAATGAACGTTAGAGAAATATATTGTATTAGGAATATAATGTAGTATGAAATACTGTTACATGTTTTATCAAGAATATACCATCTAAAGTCTTATAAACCTCTATATAAGAGTTAAGAAGCTATTTTAGCACCTTAAATACAATTTAATCTTATTTGTGGGTTTTTATAAAATATATCATAGTATTAGAGCTGGAATGGCTCTAGGGCCATCCAATAGCCTTGTGAGACATCATGTCACAAAGGTCGAGTAAGAAGAAAAATGCAATGGATTCATTTTATTGGGTACTTCGTCATCTTCATTGTATTTGCTTTGGATGTATTGCTTCAACCTCATCGCTCAATCGTCATGCTGAATGCAGGATTTGGACTTCAATTTTCTAGCTTTTATAAAGCCTTAATTGCCGTTACTATTAGAGAATATGTTGCATTATTATTTGGAAAATATTATCTGTGTTATAATAAGAAGTTTATCATTTAGAGTCTTATAAAACTCTATATAGGAAATCTATGCTATTAATATATTTTTAGCTCCTTGAATAACATTAGTTGTGCCCCAACAAATTCAATTATTGAAAGCATTCGTTAAGAAAAATGAATAATCTGTGACATCATGGGTCATGTTCTTTGACGAATCTTATCAAAGAAAATGCGAAGTTGGATGACAAACTTCTCCTAGATTAAAATAAATTAGTGATTATTATTCTACATTACTTTTAGTTACACCAAGTACAATAGCATATTTCTTTTAAAAATGTACATGCATCAACTACGACCTTAATACAATAAAAACCACTTATTGTTCATTGAGATGCATGCCACAGATCTCGATACAAAGCGTATGGTTCCGATAGTATGTACAGTCTTAATGGTGCCGATGAATAGCAGTACCTAATTAGCATCATAAACCTTTAACACCTCACCGAGAAAAATCCAATATTTTGTCCACTTTTTGAGCCATTTCTGATCATCGAGGCACTAACTTCCCAATCAGTTCTATGATAATTAACAATATTTGCATTCTTATTTAGAGCCACCTGGTAAGTATGAAAATTTCAAAGCCAAAGGTTCTATATTAAGCTATTTATCCACCCAATTTAATGCAGGTTTTTTTTATTATGTAATTTCATATTTTTAGAACTTATATGTAGCTTACTTAGGTTTTAAGCAGTAATACGATGGTTTGGTACTTTTATTTCCTGATTATATATGCTCGTGTAACCTGATGCTACTAATTATATATTTGAAACTTTATTATTTTTTATTATTTAGAAATAATTCAATCAGACTCTCCAATGTCTGATCTTTATGTCCATATTAAAATAATTTCTTAATGATTCAAGCGATGTGGTGGTTACACACCAAAGGTTCTCAAAAAGCAAAAAGGTTGAAATAAAAAAAAATGTAGGCACATATCAAAATAATTACATCTTTTATGAAACGGCATAAGATATAGTTGAGTTGCAACCCTTCTACTCGCCGGCATTCTTTTTCTTTTTCTAGCTATTGCATTACCCGAAAATCGACCTGGAGTGTCTAAAAATAATTAGTTTAATAAGCATATCGGCCTAGTGTCTTTTAATACCCTATCTGCTTTTTGGTGAATTTCCCTTCCTCCCCTCTTTCGATCTCTTTCTTTCATTTTTTGCATGGGTGGGATTGCATGTTATGCACGTTCGCAACTAATAAAGGTTTCAATAATTAGCTCATGTTGCGAAGATACCAATCGGCCACCGGCCTAGGGGCTAGCCAGTCACTATACTGGGCGACATTTGAACTCGATTTTAACACTTGAACTCAAACTATCGGTTTTTCTTTTATTCACGAGGTACCTTTAATTGGTTGCTTTTATACAACAATTGCAATATATAAAACTCTGGTGGCGTTCATTTAAGTTTCACCGATGGACCTTCGCATCCAACTCGCGTGCACTAATAATGATTATAGATCGAGCTGAAAATTGCATATCCTATCTGGCACTTAGATCTTTCACAGATAAATTCACTGGTCTGCATCCCGTAGAATTAAATTTTACGGATGTTGGGATTCGAAACAACCACTCCCTGGGTGGGGTTGAACTCGAGCTGTTATGTTTGTATGCAACCAATGATCGAACACGCTATATACTTAAGCCCTTATAATGGAGTTCGAATTTCATATGTAAGCTTCGATGGAGGTGAAGAGTATCACAGTGATCATATGATGCATCTTAGGAAGTCTATTTTTGTAGGTTCGACTCTCCGTCCTGCTAGTAGGAATGAAATTTTTGTAGGAGAGCATTCACGTGTGCCTCCTACGTGCGATCGATGGGTGGCTTTTCGTCTGAATATCGGATCTAAGGTAGTCTTTACCCAGATTGAGCTGAATAACAAGCCAGTATTCAAATATACACACACACACACACACACACACACACACACACGCACACACACGCACATAAGCCTCAATTAAGTTCCATGATATGATAAAGGTTGCTGCACCAAGGCTTGTATGTAAGGGGGGATCCAGTATAGAAGCAGGGTAGTCAATTGACTACCTACTTACGAGACGGACTATAGTATATATATGTATTTATAGGTAAAACAAATACCAGACGTCCGCGGTAGTTTTTGTTTGTGCGAACGTGTCGCAGCAGTAACAAAGGCTCACATGGTGGTATAGGTTGTGAATTCGACCCATGTAGAAAACAGCTTTTGTTACTTTTTTTTTTTTTTTTTTTTTTTTTTTGGGGGGGGGGGTCGGGGGGGGTGGAGGGAGGATTTGCAAATAAGCCCATCTATTGTTTAAACCTTGCAAATCAGTCCCGCATTTTACCTACTATATTTGACATATCAAAACACTTATTTAAAAATATTTTTTGAAAAAACTTTTAATAAAGAAAGTTGTAAATTTTGATAAGATCTATAAATTGGATGTTGAAAATATTTTCAAAAAGTTTTTTAAAAGTAGATGCCATAAGGTTTCAAAGTTCAGCGAGTAAATTGATTGATTTTAAACCTCACTATGACTTTGAAGCCTTAAAATATATATTTACAAGTATTTTTGAAAAATTGTTGGACATGAAAATTTTAACTATCACTAAAGTCTAAATTTTTATGTTGAAAGTTTTCTCAAAAAATACTTATGTAGTGGTAAAAATGGCTCCGACATAAATACTGAGAGAATTTTTTTTTTTTTTAAGCTCAAATAGTAACAAAAAAAAAAATAAAAAAAATCTATGGACTGATTTCTACGAGTATGGAGAACTATAGGCTGAAATATAGTTGATATAGCGCAGATCGGGCTTGTCACGTGTCGGCTTCAGAAGGGCTCGGAAATTTCAGAAGTCTATGTTCACAACTCCAATAGGTTCGAGTCGATGGCCCGACTCGAGAAATGTAAGAAGACCCGAGTCGGTATCCCGACTCGGGAAACTCCTAAAGACCCGAGTCGGTGACCTTACTCGGGATATCCACGAAGACTCGAGTCGGCCGGTCATCCGCAGCTCGACTCGAGAAACACTCGAAGACCCGAGTCGGGTACTTCTCTAGGCCCGACTCGGGAGGCACTTCCACCCATTAACCCCACGCTCGCGGCAGTTGCGGACCACAACGCGGACGCGGTACACGAAGGCGACTAGTCAACCCACCTTTCTCGGAGGTGATCCTATATTCCCTCAACGGCCTGCTGACCAGCGCCCCCTATAAAAGGCCATTAACAGCACCGTTAAGAGGGATCCGCACTCTGATTCTCTCAGGCTTAGGTGAACTCTCAGTGCCTAGGCATTCGAGCATTCGGTAGTCTGAGTGACTGTGAGTTTGAGTGACTGTAATCCCATTCTCACACTGATAGTGAAAACTACGTTGGCATTACGGTTAACAGCCCGTGGTTTTACCTTGATCCCAAGGGTTTCCACGTAAAAAGTCTTGAGTACATTTACATTCTGTTTGCTGCTTGTTCTTGCTACTCTTCTGCTTTCGAACACTTTATTGATCGGTCGAAAACCAGCTCGATCATTGGCGTTCGTCTGTGGGAAACGGACATCACGAAGCAATGGCCAACAGAGAACCGGGAAGCAAAACTATTCCACCGTGGTCGGAGGACGACCGCCGGATCGCAGGAGGAGCCCAATGGGACTGGGGCAAAACACAACGCAGCACGTGAAGCCCCCAAAGTGTTCACGAGCCGCGGCTCAAACGCTTGCGAGGGGCAGGTTAGAGGAGCCGCGCCGGAAAACGCCCGGTGACGTGACGACGTGCGATCCTTTACTCAGGGAGAGCTGCGAGCTTGCTGCAACCGCAAACATCTAATGCGCAGGGAGAGTTCTGTACATGAGAGACTCTCGGGGCGTGCTGAAGAAGGTTTGGTTCGAAACAAACGCGACGCCACAACTCCCCAGGTCGGAGCCGTGTCTCGGCGTTCAACAGACTGGGTTCCGCCGGAATCCAGGAACGCCAGGCTAGCCACGGCGCATGACTGGCGAGGGAGAGGCAGCCTAGGAGCAACGAAGCCGATCTAGGGCAGAACCGCGACGAGCTCCGTCGGCGCAATAACAGGAAGGAGGGCTTTTCCGCCGATAGGGATGAAGTCCATCGGTGGAGACGGAACGCGGAAGCTGAAGCCGTCTCAAAACTGCAACAGAGGGAACCTGCGGAAGCACCAGCGCAAGCGAAAAGTAAGGCAAATGGCAATTCGGCCGAAGATCCCAGCTCGCCATTCTCGGCCGAAATTTCAGATGCGCCGCTGCCGCAGAAACTTCAAGCTGCCAAAGATTCTCGAAAAGTATAAGGCAAGACTCCACCCAAAGTTGCACGTCTCGTGCTTTCATGATGCCGATGAGTTTACGCAATATACAGATAGCAGTATGTGCCAAGCCTTCCGACTACTCTGGAGGGGCCGGCTCAGACTTGGTTCACTGGTCTGAAGCCGGGATCAATAAACGGCTGGGACGAACTCGTCGACGCGTTTCAGACGAGGTTCTTCGCCAGCACAGACTTCCCGAAGGACGCAGAGAGTCTGCTCAATGTGGTGCAGAAGGAGGGGGAGACGACTGAAGGCGTTTCTTCAAACGTTTCTGGCTCGGAGCACAGAACATGCAGGACGTAGACCCGAAGTTCGCGGGTTTTGATGCATTAAAGCGTTGGGGTCAGACATCGGAGCTTTGATGTAGACTTCCACACAAACGCGCCTGAGACCCTGACTCAGGCGTACGAGAAAGGATTCGTGCCTCACCATCGAGCGAAAAACGAGAGGCTGAAACTCACTAAAGGCAGGCAACGGACACGCGAGGAGCGCAAGGAGAACGGACCAAGGTCAACCGGTCGACAAGACAAGGAAGATACCCGAGGATACACCGAAGTACAACTACTACACCCGGTCTCAACAACAATCGTCTCGGGAAATATTAGCCGTGGTATAAAACCAAGAAAAGATTGCCGCAGCCACACCCGATCTCGACCCCGACTTAACAAACGGGATCGTAGTCGGTATTGACGATACTCCCACCGCACACACGGCCATCTGACCAAACCAATGCATGCAGGCTGAAAGACATCATCGAGGAGATGGTTGGAACGGAAGTTAACAAGAGTTATCTCTCGCAGAAACCTGCCGAAACCAAAGGGAAGACGGGCCGAAGCTCCACGGGACCCAGAACCCCAGCATCAGGCAGGCTCGGGCGGAGCCAATTCTTTTTCATTGCTGGAGACCCGGTTTCGAGGCGGCCAAACAAGAAGCGGAAGTCCCGGTCGGTAGAGCCGGAAATAATGGCAAGTCACTCGGACGACAGTGACTTCAGGAGCGAGCAAGCCAATCACTTACACCGACGCGGAGCTCGTCCCAGTCGGAGCCTTCCGCATGATGACGCCTCTGATCGTCTCCGATGGTCATGGCAAACCGTGAGGTCCGACGAGTCTTCATCGACACTGGGGCATCATCCAACATACTATTTTACGATACCTTCGTCCGACTCGGCCTCACTGAGAAAGACCTGTCGCCAGTGGACACCAGCGTCTACGGCCTTGGAGGACCGGACCTAATACCTTTAGGGACGATTGATACGCTGGTCACCATCGGAACAGAACCGCGACTGAAGACCGCGACATTAACGTTCCTGGTGCTGCAAATCCCGTTGGCTTACAACGTCATCTTTGGACGGCCCGGGATTAAAAAGATGCAGATGGTAGTCTCTCTCCCCCACCAAAAAGCCAAATTCAAGACGGCTCAAGGGGTGGGGTAGGTACGAGGCGATGCGGACGATGCGAGGCGTTGCTATCACAATAGCCTCAAGAGAAAAGAAACACTCCCGATCGATATACTCGATGCCAGGGAGGACGAGGAGAAGATCGGAGGACCGGCCGAGCCGACGCTAAAAGTACCGCTTAATCCAGAAGACGAGCTGAAGTACGTCCTAGTCGGCCCGAAGCTTGAAGGCCGGAAATTTGAGGATGTGGTCGGTTGCTGCGCAACAACCTCGTGATTTCTTTTTGCTATGGTGCCCTCAGACATGCAGTCTAGACCCCGCGGTCGCCATGCATTTGAGCTGCCATTCGAACCCTTCCTACAATGCCGAGTTTAAAACAGGAAGAAGCGGCAGCTTCGCCCAGAGCGGAGTCGCGCAATCCAAGGCCGAGTTGGAGAAATTGCTGGAGGCCGGATTTCATTCCGGGAGGTCCGGTATCCCGATATTGGATATCCGAACGATAGTGGCTCGTGAAAAAGGGCCTCGGGGAAGTGGAGATGTGCATTGACTTCTCGATTTGAAACAAAGCCTGTCCAAAGGATAGTTACCCGCCTACCCCGGATAGGACCAACTGGTGGATGCAACGCCGGACATGAACTCCTTAGCTATGGACGCTTTTCTCCGGCTACACCAGGTAAAATGCATCCCGACGATGAAGAGAAAGACCAGGCTTCATCACCGGACTACGGCACCTACTGCTACACAGTTATGCCGTTCGTTTGAAAAATGCTGGGGCAAGTTTCCAGCGTGGAATGGACATTACCTTCGAGCCACTGCTGGGAAAGACTGTGGAGGCCTACGGTGGCACATCGTTCGGTCAAAAGTCAAGCGAATGGAGGGACCATGCACATGACCTGCAGGCGCTTTCGCGCTTGATGCGGCAATACAACATGCGGCTGAAACCCCGAAAAGTGCGCTTCGGGGGATCGGCTGAGAAGTTCCTCGCTGCTATGGTCACACCAAGGGGTCAAGGCGAACCCCGACAAAGTAAAGGCGATATTGGAAATGCCCGAGGCCGAAGAATGTAACGGAGTACAAACGGCTCGGGGAAGGATCACAGCTTTGGGCCGCTTCTTGTCGCGCTTCGGTGGGACCGATGCGCACCTTCTTAAGGTCTTGCGCGGAACCAAAGATAAAATCGATGAACGACGACTGCAAGAAGCGTTCCGGAGCTGAAGACTCCTTACTTGAGCCACCGCTGCTGTCAACCCACGGACAGGGGAGACCCTGTACCTCTACTGGCAATGTCCAACGCGGCTCCTTAGTTCGGTTTTGGTTCGAGAAGAGACAAGATACAACGACCGGTATACTACGTCAGCAAAATGCTTAAAGACGCTGAAACAAGGTATACCGCAGCCGAGAAGCTCGCACTGTCCCTGGTGGTGACAGCTCGGCGCCTGAGGTCCACTTCCAGGCGCACACCATCTGCGTGCTATCAGATCAAACCGCATCGCCAAATTCGTTGGCGAAGCCGGAAGTCTCGGGAAGACGACCAAGTGGGCAGTCGAACTCTCCGAGTTCGACATCCAATACGTCCCGAGGCCAGCTATCAAAGCCCAGATCCTCGCCGATTTCATCGTGGAGATGGCTACTCCGATTGAAATCTCCGAGGACACTGGGGCAAGTGACCCTACAACTGCAGATCAACTGGACCCTCTACTCCGACGGCTATCTACGTCGGAGGAGTGGAGCTGGGAATAAATACTTCACGAGCCCAGGAGGAGCTCGGCTCGAGTACGCGTTGAGGTTCAACTTCCCGGCAACAAACAATGTGGCCGAGTACGAGGCGGTAATAGCCGGGACAAGAATCGCAAAACGACTCGGTTCACAGAAGTTACTGTTCGTCTGCACCGATTCAAAGCTCGTTGGCGGATTCAGATCAGTGGTGAATTCGAGGCGAGGACAAAACACCATGGCGGCTTACCTCGACAAGGTTCACCAGCTCCGCGCGAAATTCAAATTCTTCCAAGTCCGACACATCCCGCGGGAGGAAAACACCGAAGCCGACGCCCTCTCCAAGCTGGCGTCGGGGGCTGCCAAGTCGGATCGCCGCAACAATCTTTTTCAGGAAAACTCCAACGGTCCAGCAACCGAGAAAATTGAAGGTTCCTCACGAATTGAAGAAGGAGACAGCTGGATGGACACAATTCATCTGCTATCTTAAAAGATGGAGTTTGCGCCGGATGACAAGCGAGATAGCCGAGAAGACTAGCACGGAGGGTGCGCACTTCGTCATTATTGGGAGATCGACTGTTATCGAAAGCCTACTTCAGCCACCAACCGTTCGGCGCCCTACCTGAAATGTGTGGATGCGACCACCGCACGCTGCAATTCTTGAAAGAAATCATGAAGACATGTTGTTCCAGCGCATGTCGGCATCCCGTAACTTGCCCAAAGGTCTTCAGGCAAGGTTACTTCTGGCCGACTCTTACTCAAAGATTTCGGAGGATTATGTGACTAAGTGCAAAGAAGTGGCCAGATGTATTCCCGGAATCACCATTGTACCCGCCGAAACCCATCAGCAAGCATTACGGGCTCCCTGGCCTTATGCACCAGTGGGGTTTGGACATCCTGGAATCCACTACCGACAGCAGGTCCGGCAACAGAAGTTCTTATCGTTTTGCCATCGACTACTTCAACGAAGTGGGTCGAAGCAGAGCGACTTTGCCACCATCACGGACGAGCCGTGCAAAAATTCCTAGAACGCTCCATCATTAGCCGGTTCGGTATACCGAAGACTCTGATCAGCGACAACGGTCGACAGTTCGAGAGCCCCGAGGTGCGGGAATTCTGTGAGCTTCTGCATATCAAGCACAAGTTCACCTCGGTTTACCATCCCCAAGCAAACGGACAAGTGGAGAACGCGAACCGAACGATTCTGGACGGTTTACGTAAGCGACTGGAAGGAGCAGCAGGAAACTGGGTTGACATCCTCCCCAATGTTATGTGGGCCTACCGTACCACACATAGGGTGACGACGGGAGAGACACCGTTCAGCCTGACGTATGGAACCGAGGCCATAATTCCGGTGGAGATCGGCGAACCTTCACTTCGGGTCGAATATTTCGACAAGGAAACCAATGAAGAGAAGTTAAGGAACAATCTTGACCTGCTGGACGAAAAAAAGAGAAGTGGCTTTCATTCGTGTCGAAGCATATAAACAAAGAGCCAACCATTACTACAATACCGGGTCGGAAACGCGGATTTAAGGAGGGCGATCTCGTTCTCAGGAAAGTGACAGGACGCCCAACGCACAAGCTTTGGCCCAATTGGCGAGCGGTCCCTATCGAGTGAACCGAGGTGCTGGGCAAAGGAGTCCTAAAAGCTGGAAGACATTGGAGCGCAAGGCTGTGCCAGAACTTGGAATGTAGTTAACCTACGTTGTTTTACCAGTAGACAACTTGACTACTAAATTAAAATCATCAAATTAAAGTGCATTTTTTCTAAATAAGCCTTGTACAACTCGCGACGAATCCTCTGGGTGGCACCACCACCATAACGAGTTTTGTCTGGGCAAGACGTCTCGAAGTGGGGGGTGCGGGCCAGAATTACCCCGCTATAACCTACGGGACCTTAGCCCAGTGAGTTCGCTCCATGAATGGACGACCCACGTAGGGAAGGTGCGGACCAACAACCTCTGGGTGGCACCCTCGCAACAACGAGTTCGGTCCAAGGTTTGACGTCTCGAAGTGGGGGGTGCGGGCCAGAATTCCCCCGCTATACCTTCGGGACTCTCGCAACAACGGACTAGGTCTAGAAATGGACGATCCGAAGTGGGGAGTGCGGAACGACCATTTTCTTTGCAGGGGCAATCCAACACTCGTGCAAGCTCTAAGGTGACTCGGAGTAGGAGGTCAACGTTGAAAGAGTGGCAATCTACGGCAAAATTTTCCTGGTGCATGATACTCCGACCCGTCTGCTAAAAACGACTCGGAGCAGGGGGATAGGCCGGGAAAAATTTGCCAAACTCTTACAAGCGTAAAGCCGACTCGAAGTAGGGGGTCGACAGCGCATTACTCCGACCCGACTTTACGACGAAGGAAAGATCGCCGGAACAGCAACACGGACGCCGGGAGAGAAGACGGTTGCTGGAGAAAGACGGCAGAGGTTTTTCGAAGGGTTTTGGTGAGTACCCAGGCGTGATCCCTCGAAACTATAGAGGGCAAAAAGCATCATTGCGATCGGGACGCGTGTCCCCTGCCTGAAAAAGTAGGGACACGCGTCGACGGATCACAGGATGACGTGACTGCGGGCACAGTAAAACTTCCGCCGCAAGCTAACACTTTAGGCGGGAAAAATTCAACTCTTGCCTAGGTCGAGAGGAAGAACACGGACCACCGCGAAACGCCGAACCGCTGTGAGCAGCTCGATTCCGAACGATACGTCGCTAGGAAGAAATCCCCCCCGAGCTCGTCTATTCCGGTGGGGTTATTTGATAGTACTAGCGTTCTCTCTCCGTGGGCTTGTCACGTGTCGGCTTCAGGAAAGGGCTCGGAAATTCCAGTAAGGTCTGTTGTTACCACACACATACACATAGCTAAGAGATATACAGTCTAATCGCTGCAACACGATCGATGATAATAATGTACAAAGACCCAGAGATACAGTGTGTTATCGCTCGCGCGAACTACTCCTTAAAGACCCGAGTCTGTGACTCTTACTCGTGCGGATAGTCCACGAAGACTCGCGTCTCCGGGCCGCCTCCTCCCGGGCTTCCAATTCCGCTATAGCGCTCTCGACTCGTAGAAAGACACTTCGAGACCGCGCTCCGTGGTACCCTTCTCTCTAGCCCGGACCTCGGGAGGCACTATCACTTACACCCTTCTATATTAACCCCACGCTGCCCATGCGGTCGCCCCTATGAAATAGAGACAGTGTGCGGACACAACCTCGGACGTGGTACGACGAAGGGGCGAACTAGCATCCCTGGGCCACACCCTTTCTCGGAGTGATCCTACATTCCCTCAACGCCTACTGACCAGCGTCCGCTGTATAAAAGGCCATTTAACAAGCGACCGTTAAGAGGGATCCTGCACTTCTGGATTCCTCTCAGTGCTTAGGTGTGCCTAACTTCTCCAGTGTGCGTACCGTCAGTCTTATAGGGTCGCTAAGACATTCTCAGGCTAGGGCCGAATCCACCATATTCACTCTGCCTACCCCTTTTCCTCTGATCTGCTGACATACCCTACGCAGGCCGCCCACTCCCTTCATGCTTTGGTCAGTCTGTGCATAGAATGTAGCGCTCTTGAGTGATTCGCTCCCTCTCTCACACTACAGGATCGCTCTGGAATTAACACTTGACTGTTCGGCATTCGCGTTAAGCAAGTACCCGTGGTCTTCTACTTTATGATCCCATGGTCTTCCACTTAAAAAGTGCCTCGCGCTACATTCCTATCATCTCCTCTCTGTTGTCCGTCGCTGTTATGTTTTGCTACTCTTTGTTCGAACAAACAACATATATATAAGTGATAACAGTGAACGTGAAAACCAGCTAGATTCAGAAATCATAATAGTTTTATTCTATTTTTTCTTACACGCGGACGTTAGTTTATTATTGTTTTAATATATTATATTCTACTATCATGTTCGTAAATTCTGTTAATTCCTCCCGTGCTCTGTACTGAGAATAGATACCATTACAGTTCTCGAATTTAGCGACAAAAGTCTGGCAAGAAAATGTAGAGTGGTACAAGACATAATGGCAATTTTGCTACTTGCTCCACGCTTACTGTGGTTAGAATTTCGCACGTTATATTAGGAACCCCCCCTGCCGTATAGATATTATTATGTCCTTAATTCCCCTAGGGTCTGTAATCCTCTCATTAATATCCTCATCTATATATTTATTAACTACGTGTATACTAGGCTTTTGTGCATTGTTCCAGTCTGTCTGGTATACTTCTTTTTGTTTATTGGAAAAAAGCCCTCTTCCTTTTCCATAGACGTATTTTCTGTCCCGAAAAAGTCATGGTACGTCTTTTCGCTCGAATCGCGAGTGTCTCTCTCTTCCTCCGCCCTTTCGAAAGAGACAGGGCACCAGACAGATCGGCAGTTCGCTGTGCGCGCGAATCTGGACCGTCGGATTGACGTGCACGTATCACGAGATTTTATATACTCTCTCTCTCCGCTTCGGACCCATCCATAGAGGATCTTTATTTTTAGCATTTTTTATAAAACCACGCCAAGTGGTGTGTAGATACTCCGTATATAAGAATTTGATGTGTCTTCTAGAACTTTTAGTTGATTGCTTGGTGTTTTTTTCAAATAATTAACTCGCCTATAAATCTATTCTTGCCATCAACAGTACTCCTTCTCAGACTTCAATTTTTTCGAACTCTCAGTGTGTGTCATCGGCATACATAACTTTAGTCAGTCTCTTTTGGAATAAGCTAGTATTCTCAACTACAAAGGTTTGTATAGCTATTAAGCATCCAAAATCTTCACTAATCTTTTATAGTCAACCATGTTTTATTAAAAAGTTGACTAAATTTAGCGTCAATGACTCGTCGACGAAAATTTTATATAAAATCTCGTGATACGTGCACGTCAATCCGACGGTCCAGATTCGGGCGCCACAGCGAATCGTCTGTGGTTTTTACCACGGACGATCTGCTCTGCTCCGTCTTAGACTTCATTCTCGCATTTTATCAGGTCTTCCAATACATTGCTAAGATAAGCTCACAGTGTATGGGTGTTGCAACGTTGTTATCAATTCAAATGAGATACTGATGTTTTCTTAGACGAAGTTGTGAGTGTGAAGGGGATCATTATATACAGTAAAATGCTTGGCAGTACAGATTCAAGTACGGAATGCGTGAAAAATGCGTTATTGGTGATTGTGAAACGCGTTTTGTGTGCAGATCTGTACCCAAATTCGTGCTGCCAAGCATAACCATTATATATAATATAATATATTATATATTAATATATATATATATCATATTATATATATATATAGGAAAATACTAATCTCCATTCGAAATGAGCAGTTAATGTCGGGTTCTTTTCAATGATCCGAGTTGTAAATAAAAGATCGGAACCGGTATAAGTGATTTATATTGTCAAAATTCAAGTTTTATTACGTCATGTGTACTGTATAATACAATTAAAATGAACGTCTCAGAATAAATTGATCTAAAATATATATTATACAAACATCCAAATTAGATGAATTATGATCTATACAGATAAATAGACATATAGATCAACATCAATAGTTTCGATTTTCAAAATTTTATACATATAATATTAATCTAGAACTGTATGAAACCGCACTATTTGCTCTATTCGTTAGTCAAACTTTAAATTGTTTGATATGTACGTAAAACTTAATGAAACCTACTGACTTTTTATTTTTAAGCATTTTTGCACTTATACAATACTTCTATCGGTTTCGATATATATATGCACACACACGCACACGCGGTTCCGTTTTTAAGAGCCGGTTAAATAAATGTATCCTTCACTTGACAACAGATGTTGTCATGCCAACAACTTTAGATCCACATAGTTCTCTGTCTCACTCAATGATGGATGGACAGGAACGCAGGCCACTTGCACCATTCCAAATAATGGAGTGCTTTTCCAATTTCTCAACTTTGAAAATTAAAAAAAATTAAAAGATAAAATTAAATATAGTTACTCTGTTAGAACATGAGAATGAGAATGGATCGAACACCTAAAAATGATTACCAACAAAAACCGAGAAGACACACGCTAGCTACAAAGATATAATATAAGATTGGCAAATTTGACAAATCGGCCCCCCCCTTAACCCTTATTTGGCAAACAGCGTCTCCCTCTTCAATTTTAAGTGAATCGCGCCTCTTTGTGCTGTGAAATGACCAAAATGCCCTCGCCTTATTTTTATCCCGTGTTCTCTAAAACCGCTTGATGTTCACTGTCGCGTCACCGTCGCGTCGACCGACTTTCCGCCCATCTTTTCCGCTTTTTCTACGGTGTTTTAATCCAGTCCGCCCTTATTCATCGTCTCTATTACCAAGCTCGCGCGTCTCTTTCTTCCTCTGCTAGTAAAGCTCCAAAAATGTCGGCGGATAACAACTCTCATTTCACTCATCGAATTAGACAAATTCCATCCTCTTGCATCTCTCCATTTCCACCATCCTTTAGATTATTAGAAGACAACGATCTCGACTCCGAGAACTTCCCATGTGAGCCTACGCAGGCGACTGAAATGCGCGCAGGAGAAGACAACTTGACGAAGAAATGGCGAAGGAGATACAACAAAGAATCGAAAATATTGTTCCTATGATAGATTGTATATGGCGTTATGATGCGTCGGACAGGAAAAACGCAAGTGAAATCCGAATCATATCCTTCAAAAACACCACCGACATCATGGAAACACAAGGCGAGCTGGACACCTATACCCTCAACTAACATTCAGAATGGTGTTCCTCCCTCTTGAAGACAAAGACGACGACGATCTGCCAAATCTGATGATTGGACAAACTTTCTGTCAAGTCGAGAAAAATTCAAGCAATTCATTCAACTGCATCACTCAGAGAGCATTTCGAACAAAACCTGTGAAAACCAGAGCTGAAAAATCGTCGCAAATGCCGGAAAAGACGAATGCAACTGGAGATGCGGAGGAAGAAAAGTTAGAGAATAGGAGGAGTTCATAGTGACAAAATCTTGTGGATAAACATACATGGCGGGAACACTCATTGAACGTAACACAAGCAGTGCAGCAGCAAGTTGATAGCTTGAAGTAAATATTAAATCAATATTATTTTTTCTACAATTTTAAACATCAATATAATGTGTTTCAAAAGTGTTCGCAGATGTTCGCCCTGTTTCGCAGGTGTTCGCACCTGTTCGCGTCTGTTTACCGGTGTTTCGGCGAGTGTTCGCAGCTGTTCGCGCTAATTCGTAGGCGTTCACAGGTGACCTCGGAAAACCCTCAACAGACGCGATCACCTGCGAACACCGGCGAACACCCAGGAACTCGAAAACAGCGGCAAATAGACGCGAACACCTTTGGACACCGATGAACACCTGGAACACACGCGAAACACACCGAAACACACGCGAAACACCAGCGAACACCGATGAACAAAGATTTTTATTATCTATTTTATTTATTGTTATATAAGCGGTAATTACGTGTTATACTACACTACAGCGAAAAATTGTTGATCAATTACGTGCAAGATGAAGATTATACGGCGCCACAAAATGATAATGACAGATTATTCGGAAGTAAGTACGGTTTATGAGTGCTCGTATTGGCTGGCATATAAAGGAAAAGAAAGGGCACTTGAACACATTCGTGGAAACTTTGAAGATTCTTTTAATGACTTAAGACCACTAATGAGGGAAATAAGATTGCTGGATATTGACAACGACGTTGCTTTGAAATGCATAGAACTGCGCTTTCACAGGTTCTATTGGTCTTTCGGAGCGTGCAAAAGATCTTTCCGGCAGTACATTCCGCCAGTCATCGGTGTCGACGGTTGTCATCTTCGGGGTAAATACCGATTATGGACCTACAACTGAACAGAATGATACAAAGACGATGAATAAGTGTTCTTCGTAAAACTTGAATGTAATAAAAACCTGATTTCGTGAATATTACAACTTATCGAGTGGCAGCTTTAGCAAGCTCTCCACGGCCTCGACCTCGTATTATTCTAGCAAACCCTTACCAACATGAGACTTGAAAAAGGGGGGAAAAAAAGGAACATACATCAGAAAAAATATTTCAAAAATTAAAAATTTAAAAAATTTTGCGGTTGTCGCTGTTGTTGCAAACAACCGCGAACACCGCGCGAAACCCTCTGCGAACACCAAAATTCGATTCGCGGAACACATACGATTCATACGAAACTCCAGAGAATCTGCAAATTGATGTTAAACAAAAAATGTCGCGGAGTGTTCGTAGGTGTCGCGGCAGAAAGGTCGTAGGCGAGATTAATGGTGTTCGCTTTGCGAACACCTACCGAACAGCGAGAAACACCTGCGAACACCCGCGAACACGCGAACACTTGCTAAATATGGTGCGATGGCTGCGAATTTAACAACCATCTTAACAACGTCTACAATACGTTTTCTTCCTCGCTAGTTTTGTGAACGCGGAACAGGCTTTCTCTCGTCGGTGTAAATCATCTCTTTTCAGACTTGTCCATTTCTTCACATCATTTTTAGGCAAATGAGGGACCTCCGATTTTTCCTCCTCCATCTGCGTATTGATGGCTTCCACAACACTCATAATATCTTCGTTGCTGATATTGCGATTCTGCGACTACAACCTTGCAGAACGTTGAGAATATGTCTTCTTTTTTTCTCTTCTTTCTTCCCCATGACCACCTCCACAGACCCAGCTCTGGAGCAAAATCTGCTTTTTCTATCCTCCGATTCTTTCTCCTTAATGATCACCCCAGCTGATTATGCTGCTGGAGGTAGCGAAGAAGATAGAGGAGCGATATCTGCTCCACTTGCTTCTCTGAACAATGTAGCCTAGAGGAGCGATATCTGCCACGTGCTTCTTGAACTGTAGGAGAGAGGATATCTGCTCCCGCTGCTGCTAAAGCTGTAGGTAGAGGACGATATTCTGCTGCCCGTTGCCTTCTGAAGCTGTAGGTAGAAGAGGATATCTGCTCCCGCTATTAAAGCTGTAGGTGGAGGAGCCGATATATGCGTCCCGTTGCTCCTGAAGCGGTAATTTAGAGAGGAGATATATGCTCCGCTGCTGCTTAAAGCTGTAGTTGAGGAGCGATATACTGCTCCCGCATTGCTCCGAAGCGGTAGGTAGGGGAATGATATCTGCTCCTGTTGCGTCTGAAGCAGTAGAGGAATGCAAATCTGCTCTATGGCTAATTACATAGTTATCTTCTTCCAATTGGCTGGCATCCTCACTTTCCTGTTTCAAGCTTTGTAACAGCTTAGGCAACTCCAGTGTTCTCGTCGTTCAGGTTTCTTTCTACATTAACAACTCTGGGTTTGAAAACGAGATCGACCAGCATGACGCCCATCTCTCTTTCGCGTCTGGATACGTTGGCTGCGTGCGAGTGGGTACCTTAGGTCGCCGACTGCGCTCCTTCTTATTATCTTCTTGAGTTTTGGAAATGCGACTTAGGGATCGGCAATTGTTACTTTGCGAGATAAAACAGGGAGTTATTTCGCGCTGCTGGAGGTGGAAAAGATTTCCTTCAACTACTTTCTCCAAGCAGGTTCCTAATTCTTTTACCTCCTCTTCACATTACAACCTCGGTCATTCACTTCATCTACAGATTTTTCGAGCATTGCAACTGCCAGTAACATTTGCTGTCATGATTGTTTGATCAGAGATATCTGCCACGCTGGGACCCCTTTCTTGACCCGAGGTGGCTTTCGGGAACTCTTCACCCAGACCAGCTTGATCTTTTGGCTGAATCTTTTCTCTGACGTGGGAGGTGGCTTTTGGGAGACTCTTCACCAGACACAGCGTGATCTTGTTGGGGGACTGGGATCCTTTCTCTTGACGTGGAGTCGCTTTTGGGAGGAACTCTTCACAGAGCCCAGCGTGATCCTTTGGCTGGAATCCTTCCGATTCCTTTCCTCTTCACTTCGGACTTTGTTTCCGTCCCCCATTGAGGAGAGGAACACAAATCTTACTTTCCAACAAAAATCCTGGTATCAGCCTTTACTCTTTCTTCGCGTCAAGAACAATATTAGTGTGGAATGATTTGCTTGGAGAGAAGCTTAATTCCTTTTCAGCATTCTTAGGGTTGTATCTGCGCACTCTTACTCCATTTATAAAGACGAGGAGAGCATTCGGCACTTGAAAGGAGTCATAGATATAACCTTCGTTAAAACCAAAGCCTATAAACAAGTGCTTCAAAAACATTTTAAAAGAATAAAGTTACGAAGGATATTAGTGTACACGGATTTCGCATGGTGTTTCGCCGTGTTCTCGCAGGTGTTTCGTCGCTGTTCGCGCGTGTTCGTAGGTGTTCGCAGGTGTTCGCAGGCCAATTAGAACCAGCGAAGAGACGCGATTCACCTGAACATACGTTAACACCTCGAACACCTGAGTACAAGTGGTCGCGGTTTTCGCAGTTTCTCAGGTAGTTAGCGGTGCTCGTTGTGTGTTTCCAGTTACACCGCGTACACCTTGATCACCTGCGAACAACTGCAAACATCTGCGAAACACCGACGAACACCTGATAACACCTGTGAACGTCTTTGCACAAGTGGTTTGCAGTTGTTGTCAGTTGTTCGTTGGTAAATATCCGTTTTCGCGTAGGTGTTTCGCGGGTGTTCGCTTGGTGTTTCGGTGGTTCGTAGCGAAAAAGCTGCGACACCGTGCGAACACTGCGAACACCCTAAAACACCTGCGAAGCACCATCCATTAAGTTAAATCAAAGGTAAGGTTTTGGCAGAAAGATTTACTAACCGTAGCAACGAACTGGACAATCCAGTGAGGTAGCCCTGTTTTACTCCTTTGCGGAAGCTGCGTTACTCCTTCTATCGTATGACGTGTATTGCCGAAGGCCAGTTCGTATTCTTTAAAGGTGGTTAGGTCATACACCAACTCAATAAACCCGGAACTCTTTGTTCGGGTCAGGAAAAAGAAATGCAAATACATGACATTACCCATAAAAATTTAACATATTTCCGCTTTTTCACGTTGTTTCTGATTATTCCGGCATTCTTGTTGAAATTTCTCAAATTTTGGGTTGTGCCTTTGGATGCTTGTTTTTCGCAGGGGAGTCATTGGTATTCGCTTGATCCTGGTTCCATCGATATCACCTTCTCCTCTATTGGGCAAATCCAAAAGGGAATACGACGTTCTGCCGGCGTAAATTCTAACCTAGCGCCGGCGAAGACGAAGAACAAACCCTCCACCCAACGCCTGCAGATTTTCGTTTAGTTCTTGGACGATCCCTCCAATGTGGTAGATGCAGGAAAATGGAGAAAAGGGGTCTGCGCAGCGATTGGAAGATGTAGTCCTTCAGCGCTAAGCTTTTTTCCTCGTCGTCCGTTGTAAAGTTCTCGAAAAAGTTTCGGGGGAAACACCTCGTTTTTACTGGGATTGCTGGAGATATTTTCGGCGTTGAGGCACGCACAATAGGGCGGCGACTGTGCGGCGGTGGCGACGGAATCGATTTTGAGACAGACACCGAGAGAGAGAGCAAGCGAGAGAGCTAAGGAGAGAGAGTGAGTGGGTTAGGTCTGGCTGAGCGGTATTTGGAAACCGCTCAGTTTTAACATTAAGAAGGCGAGGGCATTTTGGTCAATTCACAGCACAAAGGGGCGCGATTCACTTAAAATTGAAGAGGGGGCGCTGTTTGCCAAATAAGGGTTAAGGGGGGCCCGATTTGCCAAATTTGCCTATAAGATTCTATATGGTTTGTTTTTGGACGCCGCCGGTGAAAACAAAAGTGATAAAATATTAGCCGCCATAACGAAGCTCGACGTGACAAATCCCCCGAAGAGGCCAGGTGTGGGTTTGCCCCGATCCTAATTATCCGGTTCATGTACTTAAAGACGAACAAGAAAATAAATAACAGCATTCCACCATAAGATAAGCAAAGGCCTAAACTTTTGCTGACCAAATCCATTTTGTATACCTGCCAAACTATTGTATGGCTCTTGTATCTCTCTTTTACCAACGGACCTGACTTCTGATCCACGTTAGACTAAATTTAGGATTAAAAAGTTAGCAGTATCGTACTATGCATCCAATTACCAATAGACCTGGCGCATTTGAATAGGATTTTCGTTATTTGTATAAATACAAAAATTGGCTATTTTTTAAGACAGAAATAGTACTAATTTTCTAAGATATAGCTTATGGAGGAATTAGCGAAGAAAAAACTTTGTTCCATCCTCCTTATTGAAATAAAATTTTCATATGAGACAAAGAAGATAGTAAAAAAAATATTCTTGGAATAGTTAGGTGAAAATAGCCAAATCAAGTATTTGACAACTTTTTAGTAGAATAAGCCTCTTTATTCCATCCGTTATTCCATATCCAAGCAGGCCGCTTTTTTTCCATCCATCACCTTTAAATAAGAGATTTTTTTTTTAAAAAAAAATCATTGCAGCCCATACTATAACATATTTTCGTGAGAATCAAATCGTAAGGCCACATCAGTAATAGTTAGATTAATCAGCTTGATCGATATCAACGACCTAGATCTTTTTTTAAGAGAAGATCTAAACAGTTGAATTTTATCAAATAGATCGATCCAACGGTCACTGATGTGACGTTACAGATCTTATCATCAGTTTGATTTGAGAATAGCATGTTTCATATATATACTCATTTGAAAGGAAATGAAATGTAAGTAAATTTTGCGGTGTGGGTTGCACTATACATTGCTTATTTTACGTACCAAACACCCTACGAACAGCAGGAAAAAAATAGAAGACATATCATATGTCTACAATAGTTCATATTGTTAGCTAGAAAGTCTAGAACCCCACCAAATTCCACTACATGATTTTATTGTACACTTGCACTCTGTTCCTCTTCCTTTAGCATCATAAATCACTGTGAAAATCATGTTCGAGTTCAACTGTGAAATGATAGGCAGTGGACGCTTAACATTTTAAAAAGAAAAAAAAAAAGATTTCACAGAAAAAAAGGGGGGAAATTAGGGGTTTTGTCATATCCCTGCAAAGCAAGTGTTGAACAAATCAATTTCTGATATAAAGTGCTTACTTACCAAAAAAAAAAAAAAAAACTAAGTTAGCTTTTTAGAACATTTTTTTAATTCTTTCATAAAACTTTCTTAGCTAACTCAAAATATTCTATTTAGCTTGGTGAAACATAACTCGTTTGAAAAATTTCAGTCCAAACGTTGAGATAGAAGTGCCGGTAAATGCTATACTAACCATCTTGAACACTATTGATTTTTTGACTATAAATTTGTTTTGAAAATGTTAAAAAATATAAAAACTTATTTATATAAATTTTGAAAATGTTCAAAAATAATTGTTGATAAATAATTGACAAACTTTGAAAGAAAGTGTATGTTTTTAAGGTACGATATGTGAAATAGCATTTTCAAGCTGTTGGCTATAGCCCATTTCTTATCAAAACAAAACAAAAAATAAAAATTGATATTCATTATTGAGCTGAAGCATGTTCATAATGTGGCAGCAAGTATCAGCAAATTTGTTTCCTAAGCTAACGTAGTTGTACACTCAGTCCCAAACAGACTCCGAATTACAGTAACCGAGCCCAGAATAAAAAAAATTTATTAATTAGGAAATTTATTTACTTAAATAGGTTCTAGAATCTGTAGTTCAGCATGCATTAATAACATATAAAAATATCATATCGGCCTCCAAAAACGCAAATTATGAATAATGTCTTTTGGCGGTGGATTGAACATTATAAAACGCAATTCAAAGAAATTATGAATAATGTCTTTTGGCGGTGGATTGAACTTTTATAGTATTACTAATCATCTTTAAATTAAAAAATTGTAAGATATATTAAAATAAATAACTTTCTAATTGATTATCTTTCCAAAAAAATAAAATTAAAAATCAAATTTTCAGCTTTGTTAACCGATCAGCTGGATTTAGAGAAATTCTTATCCTATTCGATGCTCTATATCTGCTCCTAAATCCATATGAACATGCGGAAAACACATTCAATTAACCAGGAATATTGTGTACTTAATTAGGATAATTAAGCCCTAGAAAGTACGGTCATCCGAAAATTTTTTCGGTATAGTGTCCGACACCTACACTATCGGACATGCCAAAAGTGTCTAAAAGATAGACACCAAAACAGAAAAAAATTTTCTGAACACGCATATCGGACACATCATAAATAATATCCGACATGCATGTCCATATATATTTTTCTTAAAAACATTTTGATAAAATAAAATATTATATAATATTTATAACATATATCGAACAGTAGTGTACTAATATAATTAGAATTTTACTATTTAAATTTATCTCAATAATATAAAATATTATATAATACACAAAACTGTATTATTGAATATTAATTTTGTAATGCCCTGTAATTTCTAGAAATCGAGAATTCCGATTTAATAACATCTCCGGGGCTTGCAAAATAAAATTGAAGTTTAACCAATATAAAACCATAGTAATCCTCATAACATCTACGGTGGGGAAAGAGTGCCCCAATGCAAGAACCTGGTACGTTGTCTACATGCGTAGCTAATCCTCATAACATCTTTCAAGGTTAGGAAGATATCATGATTTGTCAACCAAATCACACGAGTCAAGCACACATACCCGTAATTATAAATACACTCATGCATTCCAATTTAAATTCACTTATCAAAGAACAATGCAAGCAAATCATCTATAAGTTTAAGACATGAAGTCAAAAGTCCAAAACATCTTTAATCACTCAATGACTTAATATTTCTCAACCCTAGGTCGAAGGACACTACTAGTAGTTCGTGGATGCCACGTAGTTTTACCAACCAAACACTTGGGTTCCTGTTGCGCAGGCAGAGACGCCCAAGGTCAAAGATAGACTCTCAAAATTTTGTAGGGTGCATCTTTTCTTATCTAATAATTTGAAATTAGCTCTTGACCCAACTAGTGTGCATTCATAATTTCAAATATTTTTATCACAAGAGAATCACCCTCATCCAAAGAAACATAAGCATGGCCATCAATATTACAATATAACCACATCCCATGCATAATTTCATAAACCAAGAGGGTGTCTACTCAACAAGATATTCACAAATACTTTAACAGAACTTGTGCCAAATAGGTCATGTGTGTGCCTCATTATACATAATATTTCGAAAATAATATGTATATGCTCGTTTTGTATTAGAACTATCTTTTGGATCTCGATTGATAGGATTTGACTTGATTTTGCTTAGATCTTAAGTTATTTTGAGTTATACTTAGATTAATTACTTTCTCCAATGTATTATAGCTAGATCTAGAATTCTGGATTTCGATTGGTATTTAATTTGGATATAAATTTTTTATTACTATGTTATCTTGTGTTTGGTTGATTTTCTTAGTTTTGTATTTGTAGTAATTATATACATATGGTACTATATATATAAATTATCATTTTAGTTAGCAATTTGTTGCTTGAAGTCAAATTTATATACTACCAATGTCAACCATTCACATAGTAGTTTGGAATGATTTTTCAGGTTACGTCTGAAATTAGATGACAATGGTGAAGAAACAATTGAATCTTCTTTTAGAAAACAGATTTCCGTATTTATTGGTCCATCTTTACATGCTTCTCCTCCCAATGTGGACGCATCTCATTGGGAGTCTGATGTCACTCTTGGTGTTCAAGCTTCTAATTGGAATCTTCCACTTCCAACTTACACTCTTCTCCAAGTAACCAAGCTCCTAAGAAGGACGATATAGCTTTTTTAGAGTTTGATCCTGGGTTACGAAAAACTATATGGAACTATCTGTTCAATCAACAAGATGAAATTGTTGAGCTATTTGAAAGGCCGGTCCATATACACCCATTCCACCAAATGCTCCAAAGTATGTAGACAAAAATGGACGTTGTTTTCTTACTATATGATATAAGTTATTTCTATATTGGTTAGAATTCTCTCCTTACAAAAAATTTGCATTTTTGTCTACCTTGCTTTCTTTTTAACAAGCCATTGGCACATTCTATAGTAAATACTTTCATAAAAAATTGAATTGAATCATGGAAAAAGGTTAATGATGGATTGAATTGTGCATTTCTAAATGATGGATTGAATTGTGCATTTCTAAGTCATATTTGA
Source organism: Xerophyta viscosa (assembly GCA_002076135.1). NCBI lineage: Eukaryota > Viridiplantae > Streptophyta > Magnoliopsida > Pandanales > Velloziaceae > Xerophyta > Xerophyta viscosa. The sequence continues at coordinate 62,034 of MJHO01000031.1, forward strand.
AAATATCCAAATTCCTTGCACAAGAGGGCGATGAAATATTGCCATGATCTTATGAATACATTTACAACACATTGACAAAGTTATTGACAAGCAAACTTCCAAACAAGTTGGGAAAAATCGTTTACGACTTAGAGTATCAATTGATTTTGCACAATGGCTCAATTTTCTAGCTTGTGTCATTAGAGGTTACGATGAAAGTTTGGATTCGAGTAATCGGGGTAATTTTCTTGAATTAGTCAAAGATGTAGCTACGGTTGTTTTAGAAAATGCTCTTCATAATGCATCTTAAGTATCACTTAGGATTCAAAAGAAGATTTTATCGATTTTTTCAAGTAAAATCAAAAGATACATTCAAGTGGAAATTGGTGAAACAAAGTTTTCTATTATTGTTAATGAATTTTGTGATCTATTTAAAAAGGAGCAAATGACTATTGTGTTGAGATTTGAGGATAAAGAAGGTTTTGTACGGGAACGTTTTCTTTTAGTATATGTATAAGAAACTGCATCAGCTAACTTGAAAGAGGAGATATATGATGTTTTTTCAGTATTTGATCCAAGATCGAAAAGGTGTTTGATGTGAAGCACTTGACCCGATCTACTAAAATATTTAATCGAATTGAAGATCTAACGGTTGGATGAAAATCTATATCAAGAGATTTGAGATAGAAGAAAATGTAGGAGAAAACTTGGTTATCTTTATTGATTTGCTGTAAAAGGATACAAAGAGGGGACCATAGCATTAGTGGAAATTATCCTCACTAATGACACATGGCTCCTCTAGATAAAAACATTCTAATTACAAGAAATTAGTTAAAAGACACCTAATTAGACTCTATAACACTTGCCTAAACTAGGATAAGATGCTAATTGAGGACTTAACACAGGGTAATAACATTTAGAATGGTTTAGGATCGAGTTTGGCTTACCGTGCGTAAAAGGGCTCGGACTCGTGCGCGCGCTCGGGCGCCGGCTGCGCGTGCCCGGGCGACAAGGGCTCGCGCTCGGGCGCCGGGCACCAGAAACTAACCGGATCGCACTCGGGTAATATTAAATCCCTTTTGACTCGGGCCTTCTAATTTCATTCTAAATATCATCCACCTGGATCAATATTTGCGCGAGACCAACGAGACCTGAGCACTCTGCGTGCGCATCCAATGCCTAGTCAATTAAGCAAATGGACCTATAGGTGCGCAATAAGCGACTCCCTCACGACGTAACCATGCGTTCGCCTCGTGCGTACGATACTTGTTTCTTTGAGGCTTTCTCGACCTATGAAACCTCTTTGACCCAACAGTCAGCAATTCTCGCTATTTAGATCTATTATACTGCGCGTCGAGAGCATCATAGGTAGCTTAATATGCTTTATCCATCCACACATACGCCGTCGTTTTCTCATACACCAATTTCAGCTCATGCTCATGGAAATGTGAGTGCCCCTTGGCGGACTCGTTCGTCTTTATCCAACAACGATGTAGCGCTCTGAAGTTAGCTTCACATTTTTCGCGTTTATGACTGAAAACATTTCACTGCATATCATGGAGGCCAAAAAACACTCTGATATAAACCGAAAAAATACACACAAATCGCGTGTCATCTCAAGACGTGATTGTCCTATAAGGTTCCGTGGTGTGAAATGCGTTGTTGTCTCCAAACTTCTGTAAGTGATCTTTTCGCAAAGACGTATTAGCGATTGGTTTTGATTCTTCCGTATTGCCTCCCCTTTGGAGACGCTCCTTCCCTAAGTGCAACCACACTATGTCTCCCTCTTTCAATGTGCATGGAACTCGATGACGGACATGCCGAGCCTTGTACTTCAGTTGAGTTTAGAGACCTCTACTACTGATTGCATCGATCTTACATCTACTCTCGTGCATTAAATGCACTTTTCTTTATATGCTCATCAAGAAAACGTATAGCCTTTCGAGAGTGCTAACATTTCGAGCGCGTCTCTATATATAGAATCAAGCATTCGGCATAGTATATCGTAACTCTGCTATTGATCACCAAACGCGCTCAAACTACATCTCAAATGAAATTTACCAATAGATTGCTGTCGTATCTATATGACTGTACAACACATTAAATGGAAGACTGGAATTAAATAAGGTAAACTTTCATTCCAAGTAGAAGGGTGTTTAGAATTATACCCGCGCAACAAGTGTACAACGGTGCGGTTGACCACTTCGGTTTGTTCGTCGGTTTGGGATGGAAGGCAGTGCTTCGGCATAACTTTGTATCCATCATAGACCAAAGAGACTTCCAAAAGTGACTTAAAAATCTGGTATCCCGATCTGAAATGATGGACGACGGAAGGCCAAAATTATTCCAAACATTTGCGAAGAACAATCTTGCGGCTTCTTCTCCGGTCACCATTCATTTGTATAGGGTCAAGCATATCATCTTGCTAAATCTATCTACCACCACAAACAAGTAGTCACAACCTCTCTTAGACCGGGGTAAACCACCAATGAAGTCCATCGAAATACTCTCCCAAGGGCGAGTAGGAACCGGAAATGGCGTATGCAATCCTTGCTTTCGATTTGTCGGTTTTGACGTATTGCACAACACACAACCACGAATGTATCTACTAATATTGTCTTTCATATTTGGCCAAAAGACATACCTTCCCAGGTTTTGGAGAGTCTTTTCCACTCCGAAATGTCCAGCTATCTTCGATATATGTGCTTCACGAATCCACAACAATCGATCCGCCGATTCGGGAACATAGTTGCTGATTTCTGTATAACAACCCATCCCGGATATGATGTTGCTTCGGAGTGCCCTGTTTTTGCTCCTCTTGCATCACATTCTTATAGTGCATGTCCTCCTCATATAGAGCTTTGTAGTCCTCATGCACCCAAGGTTGGATTTTGAGCACAATCGACGCAACAAGTGGAGGTTTCGGCGGCCTTGACAACATGTCCGCAAGCTTATTTTGAGCTCCTCGCTTTTACTTGATTGCCAAGTTGAATTGTTGCAAATACGATATCCACTTCATGTGCCTCACTTGCTGGATTTTAGATTGGATTTGTAGGAACTTCAATGGTTGACCGTGTGCAAGATCGTCTCTTTTCCCAAAAGATAGTGACGCCAATGCTTCACCGCTTGATATAGAGCATAGAGTTCTTTGTCGTAGATTGGATAGTTCAGTTGCGCCCCTTGTAACAACTCCGAATGATACGCTACGGGTCTTCCATCTTGCATTAAAACAGCCCCTATCCCATATGCCGAGGCATCCACTTAAAGCTCGAACGGTCGTTGAAGGTTCGGCAATGCCAATACGGGTGCTTCGGTAATGACCTTCTTCCAGGTCTTGAATGTTTCCTCATGTTTCGGCCCGCCACTGAAATTTGGCCAGATTCGTGAGGCTGTGTAGTGTTGCAGCTATTAGATGAAAATCCCCGATAAAAACTTTTCCGAACATATTGGCAGCGCCGACAAAACTCCGAACTTCCATCATATTTGTTTGGACGGCTTCCATCATTGATTGCTCGGCAGATCTTTGAGGATCAAGCTTCATCTTTTCTTCACCCACAACGAAGCCCAAGATAGACGAGATGTGTGGCCTACCTCGCACTTCTGAGATTCAATTTCAGCTTTTCTCTTCAAGAGCTGAAAAACACCTTTCGAAATGCTTCCAAGTGCTCGGACCAAGTCCGGCAATGCACTAAAATATCGTCAAGATAAACTATAACGAAATCATCTATAAAAGGTCGCATTACCTCATTCATGAGCCTCACGAAAGTTGCTGGAGCGTTGCATAATCCGAATTGCATCACCAACCACTCGTACAACCCTTGTCTTGTCTTGAAGGCGGTCTTCCAAGTATCCTCCGGTTGAACTTGCACTTGGTGATATCCCGACTTCAAGTCAAGCTTCGTTAAAAAACTTGGAGGTTGTAGTTGTCCATCAAGTCTTCTATACGGGAGAGTGAATATCTATTCTTCACCATAATACGGTTCAAGGCACGATAATCCACGCACATGCGCCACCAGCCATCTTTCTTCGGAACCATTAAATCGCGATCCGCCAGGGGATGAGCTCAGTTGGATCACACCTTGCTCAAGTAAATCCGCCACTTGCTTCTTGATCTCATCACTTTCAAAGGAGAAATAACGATAGATACTAATTAGGAAAGTGGCTCACCATCTATAAGCTGAATTCCATGCTCGATCGAACGTCGAGGTGGCAATCCTCGCTGCTCTTCGGATACTCCAGAAAATTTCTGCAGTAACTCCCGAACCTCCTCCTTTTGTTGAACACTTAAGTCCCGAGACAACACTTCAACTTGTATCTTTGGTCTCCACCTCCTAAGCAAGAGCATAAAATAACCGATGCTTTATACTTCACTACTTTCTTGACTGTCCACTGTACATAATTTTGAATTCGGTTTTGTTGTATTTGCTGAAATGAGGAATCTCCGCCCATTTTTCGTCAAACAATATCAATGTTGTCGTCGATAGAATATCCCATCTCGATCATAATATAAGGACATCCCAAAAGACTTGACTACATCGCAGTGCAACGACTTCTCACGGACTTCGTCAATTGAACTCCTTCTGTTTTATAGCAAAACTTGAATGTCATTGGCGACGATGTGTCAAACTCCATGCCATCCTTTATCCATCCGATGGAAAATGGTCGAGGATGAGGTTGCGTCTCCAAACCCAACTTCTGGACCAATCCCTCCGAGATCAAGTTCATTTGGCTTCCGGGATCAAAAATTGCTTTCACAACTTGTTGCTTGATTTGTATCATCAAAAAGAACAACGCCGCTCGCTCCTTGACTCCGGATTGAACTACACTTTGATTTTGCCAAGAATTTTCACCACCTTACTGTACTGTACTGTCGACACCCCATTTTATCCGGCCTACCGCATTGCAACAATAGCATGCAAGTCACGGTTCGACTCGATTAAGTTCGTTAAGCTTATTTAACCGGATTAGAGTTTAATTTAAATTTGATTCGTGTAACCAAATTTAATTAGACTATATTCTGAAAATAAGACACAAACGGACAGCTTAAAACATGTTGAGACACGTGTAATTGATGTGTGTTGGTACAAATTAAAGATTTGTGCACGTAGGGACTAACATTGCCAAATTTTGGATTGACCGACCTAGCTTCGTAATTGAATGAGGGCCGATCGTGCAAATTTGTCTAATAGATGATTTTTTATGTAATATTTGAACCTCCTTTAAATAGAGGTTGTTAGGGCTACAGTAGGGAGGAGAATTTCGAGAAAAAGAGAGGGTGAAAAGGAGAGAGAGATTCGAGAAAGAGAGAGAGGCAGACGGGAGCAGCTCCTCCGCGACTCCGCCGCCTCCGCTGCCGTCCGCCGCTCATCCCACCGCTGCGACCACGTCCTCCAGCCGCCACGTCCGCGCGCGCCTCCGACCGCCCATCCCGCCGTGACCTCTCCTCCTCCGTGACCTCGCCGCGCCCTCCGGCCATCCCGCCGCGTCCGCCGCCACAGCTCCCTCCGCGACTCCACCGCGTCGTCTCCGCCTCTCGCCGCGACAGCTTCCGCCTCCCCAGCCTCCTCCGCGTCCGCAAAACTCCACCGCGCCATCTCTATCTCGCGTCTCGCCGCTCGCCGCCCTCCGTGCCGCTGCGTCCCGCGCTGCCGCTCGCCGCCTCCGTGCCATTGCTTCCGCGCCGCCTTTGCCGCCGCTGCTGCTGCAGTCCGCGTCGTCGCTGCATCCCGCCGCTTCTGCTGCTCCCGACCCGCCTGCGAACCGTCCGCGTCCTCCAGTCGCTGCTCCCGCCGCGACCGCCGTGACCGCGCCGTCTCCGACCGCGTCCTCCAGCCGCCGTGTCCTCCAGCTCCGCCTCCTAGTTGCTGCTCCGCCGCGACTGCGCCGCTCCTTAGCTCCACGCCTCTTCCGCCGCTGCGTCTCCCGCCGCCACCTCCGCGACCTCGCCGCCGCTTCCGGCTCCGGCTACCACCTCCGACGCTGCTCCGGTCGCTGGTCCCACCA
>MJHO01000032.1:0-23385 GCA_002076135.1 Xerophyta viscosa
GCGACGCGCCTGGGTCGGACCCGACCAAGGTCGGGTCCGCGCGAGCGGGCGCGGCCAGGGCCGCGCCCGCGTCGGTTATTAAAACCGACGCGGACCGGCTCAGCCGGTCGTCGTCTAAATGACGACCCGCGAGCTCGCACAGCGAGCTCGCGGCCGGCCGTCCGGTCGGCGCCGGCGGCGCTTCGCCGCCGTCGACCGACCTTCCTAGGGCCTATTTTATAGTTTTCGACCATCCCCGTCCCAATGGAGATGTCAAAATTCTCGTTCGAGGCTTCGTTTGGTGTGTTTTTCTATTACGAAGTCCCGGCGGCGTTTCGGTGACCGTCGCGTTTTCGGGATGTGACAGTGTTCCCAAGGGTCTCGAGGCCGTGCTGAGTTCTAATGAGGTAATTAAATTTTATTTGGACGTTCGTACACGGAGAATAATAAGTGGGTAGCAAGTTTAAAGTGCGTTTTTTTTATTTCGTTTCCCGCCCGTGGGCGTGCCGGACGAGGCCCACGGTCGGCGGAGTTAAATTTCTTGTGTGTATAGATGATGACTAGTGGTTTGGGAGGGGTTTACCTTGAAGTTTTGAGGGGTGTTTTCCGTGAAGAATGGTGCTAGGGTGCAACTCCTGGTTTGGGCGCGGCATGGCGTTCCTGAGGCTAGCTCCGGCGAAGATGATGTTGTGGGAGGAAGAGTGACGACGTCAGGATGTTCGTCGGCGAAGCTGTCTCCCTCTCTTCCTTCTTCTTCTCCTTTTTATTTTTCTCTGGTTTCCCTTGGTTTTTTTTACTTTTTTTTTCTTCTTTTTTTTCCTTTTTTTTTGTTGTTCCCCCTCCTTCTCTTGCTGCCGAACCCCACTTCTTTTATAAATAATCTTCATCACACCCATTATCCAAGAGTCAATTAAAAAAAAAAAAATTATCCAAAGGATAAAAAAAAAGAAATAATTACGTTGCCGTTTTTGGAAATTTGACTTTTAATCTTATAATGATTACATACCAATTTTGTTTATTAACCGGTCGATGAGGGTGCATAATTTGACTTCGGTTTTATCCACCAGGTAAAGTCTGATATTAAAAAGTTTAATTACAGATACTGGAATTGACTTTTGGACGAAGTGAGGCCCTTCAACAATTCACACGGATTTTGCCTAGTCGATTCGAAAAATAGTTGAGTTCCAGCACGACTAGACTGTAATATGAGCATGTGGTGTGTAATTGGACTTGATTGGGCTGACCAAGCACGGTTGAATTTAATTGTACTTTGTGGGCGTAACCGATATATGTGGACCAAATGCAGACTTACGGTCAGGACAAAATGTGGTGTCGACACTTTCCAATTGAGAATTCTTTAGATGAAGATGCAGACCCTTATGAAGATTCGCATTTAAATTTATCTGACGATGAATCATCTGAGGAGGATGAGGAAACTGAGGTTGGATATGCTAATTCTCGATAACCACATGGTGAAGTAGGTCCCAGTATTGTTCCAGGTCCGAGTATTGTCGTAGGTCCGAGTACATCGGTACCACCTTATGTTGTGCCATCTGCATTTTGTTTTCTTGATTGGAATGCAATTGAAGAGAACTCTCATGTAACTTCTTGGATGCATGATACTGAAGTTGCATTAACTCCAAGCCAAGAGTTTCAACAAGGGATGTTGTTTAGAGATAAAAAATCGTTGATTAATACAGTGCAAGCATATTCAATTGAAAGACAACATCAGTACGCTGTTGAAGGATCAAATACAAAATTTTGGATTTTAAACTGCAAGAAAGGTAAGAATAACTGCGCGTAGCATTTGAGGGCAACATTTAAAGCGTCAGATGGGGTGTGGAAGGTGGTAAAGTACGTTGGGCCTCATGAATGTTTTAATGAAGCAGATGAACAGAACCCTGACCACCCGAACATGGACTGTAATTTTATCGCAGATAAGATTAAAGAGTTGGTGAAAGCACAACCCAACTTGTGTGTTGCCGCAATTGCTGCTGACATCCAACGAACATACCAATACACAACATCTTACAGAAAATATTGGGAAGCTAAGCAAAAAGCTATTGCCATGATATTTGGTGACTGGGACATATCATATATCCTCTTATCTAGATGGCTGCAAGCAGTTCAATATTTTTTTCCATGGTCAATGACTACTGTTACAGGTTTACCTCTATTGACGCAAAATAAAGCATTATTTGACCGTGCATTTTGGGCATTCGGACCTTGCATCGCAGGATTTATGCATTGCCCCCTAGTGTTGAGAATAGATGCCACATTTTTGTATGGCAAATATAAGGAGTATATGCTTATAGCGACAGCATTGGATGGCAACAATCGCGTGTTTCCTATAGCATTTGCAATAGTTGATAAAGAAACATCAGATACATGGGGTTGGTTCATTGAATGTATTGGTGACTTGGGAAAACATCGGAGCGAAAGAATCACACTTATATCTGATCGTCATCTAGGTATCATAAAAGCAGTCAAACATCAACAACAACATTTTTTAATTGGAGGCATCGGTATTGTTTGCGTCATATATGTTCCAACTTTAACAAAAAATTTCAAAACGTTTCTCTTAAGCAGATGGTTTAGAAAGCTGGTACTCAGTTTTCTTCTTTGCAGCCTGATGTGACGCATGACTTGGTACCGCCATTTTGAGGTGGCACGGACTTCGAGAAGACCTTGGACTTGCTCGAACTTCTTTGGATTGATCTTGAACTTGCTAGAACTTGCACTTGAACTTCTTGATGTGCTATGTGCGCGGCATGCGCGTCCTTGGCATGAGAGCCTTGATGTGGCCTAGGCTTGGCCGCGTTTCTTCGACTTGGGCGTCGACTAGATCCTCCTGGATCAGGCGGCATCAGCGATGCGTCGTTCTCGAGTGCAACCGTTGCACCTCACCAACCGCGAAGACATCCGTCGACGGCGGCGTCCGTTCCGGCGAGTTGAGGAGACAACAGAGAAGGCAGCTAGTTGGAGATCGGAGACCGCGCGGCCAAGAGTTGTCGGCGGTTGATCGGTAGCGTAGGCTGCAACAAGGGAGGGAGGAAGAAGATACTATTCATAGCAAGCCTAAATTGGATCCGATCCAAAGGCCCAAATCCGATTTTAATTCGATTAAAATCATATTTCAGTTTCGTGAGCGTCTCAGCGTGGACTAGCATTAGAGGTCGGGTATTTCGTAGCTCAATTCATCAGAATCCGAGGATCGTTACGCAGCGTGTTCGACCCGCCAAGATATTTCGATAAACTCGTATCGCGATTAAAAGCATGATAGGATCACGTTAAAATTAATAAGATTAATTTTAATTATCATGCTTGTTTTACATGCGTTGTAATGTTTTGATTGATTTTTTTTTTTTTTTTTTTTTTTTTTTTTTTTTTTTTTTTTTTTTTTTTTTTTTTTTTTTTTTTTTTTTTTTTTTTTTTTTTTTTTTTTTTTTTTTTTTTTTTTTTTAAATTTTTTTTTTTTTTTTTTTTTTTTTTTTTTTTTTTTTATTTTTTATAGCACAACAATGTGATCCTGTATTCGGATACACGGGGATTGTGTTTTTAAAAATTTTAAATTTTCGCTGCGCATCTAATGTGTTTTTCGACCCCGATAACCCAACAGTAGTATCAGAGCTATCTTTGGTTTTTTTATAATAATCGTCGATATTTGATCACGACGGAATAATATTAATTGTTAATATTATAATTTATATGCGATGTATGTAACCGCACACTAACTACGAGTTGGACATAAAACCCTAAACGAACTAAATTATAAAATTAGTTCAAAAGCATGTTTAGGTCGTTGTGATCGAATTATCATATTTATTTTTATTCATATGTGATATGGATGTTTTGTGTGGTGAAGGATGATCTTGGACTAGGCCACTCTAGATTGAATGTAGTAGGAATTTTTGTAATATAAAATATAGCCTGCGTGCTATTCCTCTCTCTATTCGAAAATCAAGTTCCCATATAACAATTAATTTTATTTTATCCCTTTTTTGCTTTTTATAAAAGTTGTAGTAGGATATAAAATATTATGTAATTGAAAATCATGAAGAGTTCACGGCGGGACGAAGAAGTTCGAGAAGGAGTTCGGGGGATAACAATCAAGTGCATCAGATGCAAACTGCTACATACACGTTAAAATTCCACTCAGTAGCTCGAGTGAATTAGGTAGATGTCCATGATCATCTGGTGGGTTAGCATGCTTATTTTTCTATGTATTTGATAATTGTTATCATGTTGTGTTTTGTAACATGCCTTGTATGCGATACATGCCTTGTTATGATGTAACATAGAAATGCATGCTAGGATAATAAGATGAGACTTTAAAAGCATAATCTGCTTAAAAACTTATTCCCTAAACTTTCAGATTTAAATTCAAGTATTTATGGTTTTAGCTTTGCGAAAAATCTTAGCCGCCCTCCATTAATGATGAAATAGAGTCAAGTGTTTGACCTAATTCTTGATATGTAAACGCATGGTCACTTAGGTGAAACACTAGGTATTAATCATTCGCACATATTGGTGTGTAAGTGGGTAAAGCGATTAGATAAGTCTCGTTGCGAAAAACGCAAAGACTTCTCTCATAGTTTTACGCCACTTGGAATGGAGGTTGTACTTGACTAAATTATTATGGTTTGTTGCGAAAAACGTAAGACAATGAATAATTAGAGGCTAAAATAAGGAGTTACGTAGAGATGTAATTGACAAAGCATGGTTTCTACCGATCAGAAAAATGTTGTCATCATGCAAACGTGAGATTATATTTTTGATGATTGGATCCTTTAATCTAACTAAGAATATGATTTTCATCTCATGTTTGAAGGTTGCATGATTCGTAGAAAAATAGTGGGAGGATCACTTAGAGTTAACCATACTCTATTTAATATTTTATTTCAAGTAAATAATTGCATGCTAATATGTCTTTTGTTTTTGTATTTTTGAATGCTTGTAGATGAGTGGTTTGCCCATACATAGTATTCTTGATGCGAACAAACTGACTGGACCAAACTATGTCGATTGGTTTGCGCAATGTAACTGGTCTTGCTTTCAAAGGTAACGTAATGTTCTCGGAGTGTCCCCATGCATGTTCTTAACGAAACCAGTCACTGAATGATGAGGAGTGTCAGGCCTGACCAATGGAGCAACATGAGATACTTGCACGAAGTTTATCATCTTGGCTCCTATGAGCAATGAGTTGCCACGTCAGCATGAAAATCTGGATAGTGGCAGAATAATGCTCCGTTTGAAGGAGCTTTATGCTGAGCCTAATAGTACTGCTAGATATGAGATATCTAAAGAGCTTTTTAGGACTAGAATGAATGAAGGAGACTCCATGCAGATCCATGTTCTCAAGATGATCGATTTGATCGAGTGACTTGGGCAACATGGACTTGCGATGGATCACGAGTTGAGTGTCGACTTGATCCTTCAATCACTCCCCCCTCCTATGCTCCGTTTGTCCTGAATTTCAATATGAACAAGTTGGAGGCAACCTTTCCAGAACTCCTCAACATGCTGAGGACTGCTAAGAGCTCTGTCACGAAAGACAGGGGCAATGTTGTGATGGTGGTTAGTACTTCTAAGACCAATAAAAAGTCCAATGGTGCTAAGAAGAACAAGAAGACCGTCATTGCCAAGAAGAACATGAAGGCAAAGGGAAAGGCTAAGAAGAAGGCGAAAGCCGATTCTAAGACCGAGGACAAGTGCTTTAAATGTGGCAAAGTTGGACACTGGAAGAGGAACTGCAAGGTTCACCTTGAGAAGGTTAAAAAGGCTAAGGAAGTCGGGCCCTCAGGTATATTCATTATTGAGATCAGTATCTCTAGTAAAGATTCTTAGATTGGGTATTAGATACCTGTGTGTCTCACACATTTGCATATCGATGCAGGACTAAAGAATCCTAGAAGGTTGGCGAAAGGAGAAGTTGACCTTAGAGTTGGCAACAAAATAAGAGTTGTTGCGCTGGCTGTAGGGACATATGAGATCCGATTGCCTACCGGAAGAGTACTAGAGCTTAGGGATTGCTATTTCGTACCTGCACTTAGTAGAAATTTGATTTCTGTTTCAACTCTTTGTAAGAGTGGTTTAAATTCGTATTTGAGAACAATAGTTGTTCATTTTCATTCAAAGACGAGTTTTATGGTTCTGGTAAATTATGCGATGATCTCTATTTCATTGATACACTTCATGAAGTGTACAATGTCGAACAACCTATAAAGAAGAATAGAGATAGTGTGAACGAGACATATCTTTGGCACTATAGACTTGATCATATCAGCGAGACAAGACTAAACAAGCTCTATAAAGAGAGGTTAATTGAACCGGATGTTTATGAAACATACCCTACTTGTGAGCCTTGTCTCAAAGGAAAGATGACCAAATCTCCATTTACTGGACATGGAGAGAGAGCAAAGGAGTTGCTTGAGCTGGTACATACTGATGTATGTGGACCCATGACTACGAATGCTAAAGGTGGCTACTCTTATTTAATTACATTCACAGATGATATATCAAGATTTGGATATGTGTACTTAACGAAGTACAAATCTGAATCTTTTGAGAAATTCAAGGAATATAAGAATGAAATAGAGAAGCAAACTGGAAAGAGTATTAAAACACTAGGATCAGATCATGGAGGAGAATACTTGAGTACTGAGTTTACCGAATATCTCAAGGAGAATGGGATTCTCTCACAGTGGACTCCCCCTTATACACCCCAGTTGAATAGAGTGTCTGAGAGGAGAAATAGAACTTTGTTAGACATGATTCGTTCTATGATGAGTCACACTACACTTCCAGTTACTTTCTGATACGATCCTGAGCCGAGACCAGTCGTTTATCGACCCAGCCGAGGTGTCGGAAGTCTCAACCGAGGCGACAAGACAAGAGATCGGATCGCACATGATATCGGGTGTCGGAAAGGGGACGAACGCTTCACAAGTTTCAGTCCCGAGCGGACCAATTACTAGATCCCGAGCTCGGCAAGCCGAGGTGACACTTCACGGGCTAATTAAAAGTATCTGGGCCGAGACAAGCGTAGCAACAGTTACCGAGCCATGCAACTTAATAACCATTCGAGTCCTTGAACCCGAGGCCGAGGTGAGCAAAGCCGAGGTGGGCATGCCGAGGTAGGCATGCCGAGGTAGTGTTTTAACTTGAGAACCAATATGACGACATGAGAAAGGCGAAGGCCCAGAGACGGATTCCTGAGCACCTTAATTATTTAGAGCCTAGTGGCTAATCAATGCAGAACTTTACTGTTTTAATTACCGAGAATGTTCTAGAATAAAATGTAATTGGAATTTAATTTCATTGTATCTCTGTATAAATACCCCCATTGAGGATGAATTGAACATCTTTTTTTGCAGATCGAAAATTTGTGAGTAGAGAAAACTCGTTGGTTCTTTAGAAACTTAGGACTTATCGGTTTGTCCGTGGCGTCCACTAACGAATTTATCAGTCGATTCCGTAATCCGATTGTGGCGTTCAAAGGCACATACCAAGGTTCTTGACCTCTCTATAGGTAACGGGTCTAGGTGCCTGGCATATTCCAAGGTTCTTGCCTCTTTATAGGCAACGGGTCGCGGAGCCAACCCCACGGGAAGTTATCCAAAATTATCCAATTTTATTTTATTTTCATTTTTTTACCTGAATTTATCTAGATAGACCTGAGTAGCTTCGGCTAGAATTATCTTTTCCGCAACTTGTTCGTATCATTTGGTATCAGAGCTCAGTTTCTAGGTCAGGTGTGTTATTTCGTTTTTGAAAAGTTTACCAAAAAAAAAAAAAAACAAAAAAAAAAAAAAAAAAAGAAAAAGAAAAAGTGAAGTTTGAAAAATTGTTTGGTTTGGCATTTTAAAAGATCTTGTTTTGCTTGAACATTGGAATTTTGTTGGAATCTGAAAATCCGAAAACCGAAAGGAGAAGTTTTGAACTTAGTTTTGTTTTTGATCCTCACAAGAGAATACACAGATTAGTTGATGGTTTATTGGTGGATTATTGAACAGACCTTTACTATCCCTAGTTCGAATTAGAACCGACAGAGAATTTCTCAAGAGTTGTAAAAGGCAGTGTGGTGAGCACATTTGAGGGTAAAAGCCGTTGAGTGCACCACGAGTGTTCTGAGTGAAATCCACGTGAGGGAGTGAGCGAGTAAATTATTATATTCTAACCATTTCTTTGTAGGAACATGTCGCAAAAGCCAGAGAGCTCCAACAGACTGGAAGAAGTTGATCCCAAACTCCTGATGGAAGCAATGATGGGAGAAATGAGACGGTTGATGTCCCGAATTTTCGTAATATTGATATTCATTTTAAATCGGATTTATTCGGAGTTTGATTTGGTTTTGTTTCGAGAGATTTATTTGGTTTTCGGGTGCTTAATTTGTATTGGGATTGATTTGGATTTGTTTGGATTGATTTGGTGTGTTTTGGGCTTAATTGGGCCCATCTGGGTTCGGACGCCGACCGAGCCAAAGTGGCTCGGCCCAGCCGAGCCCGAATGATCAGACGAGCCAAATGGCTCGCCTGATCCCGCCCGCACCCTCTCCCTCGCGTCTGCCTCGCTTCGCCCGATCACCTCACCTCTCTCTCTCTCGCTCTCGCGATCTCGCCCGTTTCCGATCGCCGCGCTGTCCGCTGCCGGCGCGTCGCCGCGCCTCACCCCCACCCCCTCCTCCTCTGGCTTACTGTCCCTCTCCCTCTCGCTCGTTCTCGCGCTCGATTTCCTCTCCGCGCGGAACCCTAGCTGTCGGCCGCCGTCGATTTCGGCGCCGCCGCGCCTCGTCGTCGGTCGTCGTGACCTCTCTCCGTCGCCTGGGTCACTGACGAACCTCTCCGCCGCCGATTGCGTGCCGTCGCGATGGATCTCTCTCCGTCCTCTTTGTTCTGTTCGGCTGCCCCTCGTCGCCGTTGCTCCGGCCGCCGTCACTGAGGTCGCCGCCGTCCCCTCTGACCTCTGAGCGCCTCTTCCGTCGTCTGATTTCTCCGACCACCCGCCGCCGTCTTTGCTGCCGCCGGCGAGCTTCTCCGGCGAACTCGGATGCTTCGTCTCTTCGCCTCGGCTTCGTGAACGCGTTGGTGTTGTCGTTTCCGGTAGAGTTTCGTGGATTCACGCCGTGTGCAGGGTCTCGGTTTGGTAAGACCGGGACGAAGGTGAGTGAACCCGCGGTCTCACTTATGTGTTTATGTTGATTTTAATTATGTTATGTTGATTGTATATTGTTATGGATGCCGCGCTGTGTTAATGTGAATAGCATGATACGATAGTAACTTGAAGTACCTTAGCATGTGGTGGGATTAATACCTTAGTAGTAGTGACATCGGACTTCCGTTATGACTTGTTGGACATATCGGCTTATTATGACTTGTCGGACATCTAGGTAGATGTGGCACCTATTAGCTTGTCGGCTTGACATATATGTTAGGTTTATTATGTTATTGACTTAACGACTTCCTGTGGTTTGACTGTGTAATAGGGCATGACTGCCATGTTTACATTTACGTAATAAAGTTTACTTTGTGACATTAGAAAATGAGTTGGACTTGAACTCAGTGACTTTGAGCGCCGCCTGCGCTTTAGTTATTTCTGTTGTAGTGTCTTTGATTTAGTCGTCATTTAGAAGAGTGTTAAAGCATGACTGCTAGATCAATACTCTTCATGGTATATGTTTGTGTACGTTGCACGTCCGTTGTATCGCTACGTGGTACTTGTCCCTACCAGCGTGTGTGTGCCGTGGCCGCCTGCACGTCGTTGTAATGGTGTAGAAGTGCGTTATGAACTGTGACTTGTATTGACCGCGTGATTGCCTACTAAGAGACGGTATGCGAGCCGATTGCTCCTAGCAAACCATTAGTAGAGCGGACTTTTGTGATGTGCGTTGCTTCCCTCGTGTGTTCTTTCTCTTTCCCTTGTAAATTCGGAGTTGCCGACTAGGGATAGGCTTGAGTTGAACATGTTTAAAGGGGTTCGCACTTGATCTTTGTTGTGATGTTTTGGTATGTACCCGTGAGAGGGTTTTACTTTTCGGTTATTTGAATGCTTGTGATATAAAGCATGCGGATTTGTGATGGATCATGTGATTCTAGCATGTATGTTGTTGTGAGATTCATGTTGGGGTGGTTGACCCTATATTATGTGATGTATGATTTGGAGCATGCTTAGATGGTTAGCATGATGTTATTATGATAATTAGTTGAATTAATTATTTATTCACTGCCGGCGTGGTACTGAACCTAATGGGTCACACGAAAATGAGATGCGATCGCGAAAAACCGAAAATTTGTACATGAGGGCTGCTTTTGCCAATATCCAAAATGTTGGACCGAGGTTTTTGCAAAATGCTTTAGGGCATTTTATGCAAAATAGCAAATAAGCGGATTTAATGTGCAATACATGAAACTGTATATAAGAATATACTGTTTTCTTCTTCGCAGCGTAGAAGAAGAGAATTTCAGCGCCAACACGAGCGAGGAGAAAAACTACGCCGCTGGCACGGTGAACATCTCCTCCACGTCCGGCCGCTCGCCTCCACCACCTCCCCTTCCGACGTACGACGTCGGCGAGAGAAGGAGATGACGGCGAGCTTTCAACCGAAGCTTCAACCAACGGCGAAGCTCTCAGCCGTCTGCTCCAGCGTCTCATCAGGTCGCCAACGCTCCATTGCCTCAGCTAGCCGACGGTGACGACGTCGACTACCGGGGGGCATCAACGGTGCGTCGTTCTCGAGTGCAACCGTTGCAGCTCACCATCCGTGGAGACCTCCGTCGGCGGCAGCGTCCGCTCCGGCGAGTTGAGGAGACAACAGAGACGGCAGCCAGTTGGAGATCGGAGACCGCACGGCCAAGAGTTGACGGCGGTTGATCGGCAACGTCGGCTGCAACAAGGGAGGGAGGAAGAAGATACTATTCATAGCAGGCTTAAATTGGATTTGATCCAAAGGCCCAAATCTGGTTTTAATTCGATTAAAATCGGATTTCGGTTTCGCGAGCGTCTCAGTGTGGACTTGCATTAGAGGCCGGTACTTTCGCGGCTCTATTCATCTGAACCCGAGGATCGTTACACGGCGTGTTCGACCCGCCAAGGTATTTCGATAAACTCGTACCGCGATTAGAAGCATGATAGGATCGCGTTAAAATTAATTAGATTAATTTTAATTATCAATGCTTATTTTTTTACATGCGATGTAAATGTTTTGATTGTTATAGCACACACAATGTGATCCTATATTCGGGTACCACGGGGAATTGTATTTTTAAAAATTTTAAATTTTCCGCTGCGCATCTGAATGTGTTTTTTGACCCCGATAACCCAACAAGGATGTCAAAACTGTTGGGTTATCGGGGTCGAAAAACACATCAGTTGCGCAGTGGAAAATTTAAAATTTAAAAAACAAAAATTGCCGTGTACCCGTATACAGGATCACATTGGTATGCTATAATAATCGAAACATTTACATTGCATGTAAAACAAGCATGATAATTCAAATTAATCTTATTAATTTTAACGCGATCCTATCATGCTTCTAATCGCGGTACGAGTTTATCGAAATACCTTGGCGGATTGAACACGCCGCGTAACGATCCTCGGTTTCTGATGAATTGAGCCGCGAAAGTACCCGGCCTCTAATGCTAGTCCACGCTGAGACACTCGCAAAATCGAAATCCGATTTAATCTAATTAAATCGAAATTAGGCCTTGATCTATATTGGTCCGTCGGCCAGTTAAGAAGAACACTGTTCTTCTTCTTCCTGCTTAAGCCGCACCCACCTCCTCCGATTGCAGTCCAATCCCGGCTGCCGAACCACGCCGACGCAGCTTCTGATCCACGGCCAAACACCGTCTCCGGCGTCTCCTTATCTCGCCGAGACAGAAGCAGCGATGGTCGGGGATCTTGTCGCTCGGTTGTATGCAACTTTTGCACATGGGAGTTGGACGTCGTGGAAAAGGTCCGGAGCTTGACGTTGTCATCGTCAGCTAGCAGGGATAATGGTACGTCATCGTCCGAAGGTAGAGCTGCCGGTCGAAAGTTCAAAGCTTCTCTAGGTGCTGAAGCTCGCTGGACAACTTCCTCGCCGACGTTTTTCTCGCCGGCGTCGCAAGTCGGAGGAGAAGGTGTGAGGTCCGTGGCCGATCTAGATTTTATTTCGTAGTCTTTAGTCTTTGCATGGCTTTAGACTTGTATGTGGTTGAATGAAATTTCTTTTGCTAAGTCCTAGACATGCATGATTGTGTATGTATGTGTTATGTTTTCTTGGACTTGCATGAGTGCGTGACGCTTGCTTTTGTGTGTGGATGCATGCGTGGTCGCGTTGGGAACGAGCTGACCTAGTTTGGGTCTCGTCGGCGCGAGCGTGCGATCCGTAGCGAGTCGGCCGAGTGTGGTGCTGAATCTGTTTATGCAGATTCTGGGGTTTTCGGTCGACCAATTGTGTTCCGGTCGACCGATCGGAGCAGGTGAGAGTTGGTGGGGGTTGTTTTGTGTTTGTTTAGTGTATTTTTTTCATTCTACCCGGTTAGAGTTCTGGAGTCACTAGGTAGCCTGGCCCCTAGGTGACCATCGTATTTTTTCCTTGATTTTATTTGATTTAAAATTGGTTTTCCACTCCTCCCACCTTGCTCTACATCTAGATACTAATGATTTCGATTTTCTTGATTCTTTTGGGGTAAGCTCGTGGGGAAGATGGATTTTAAAGGTTGAGCGTATAAACACCATGTGTGTGTGTGTTGGTATGCATGAAAATCAATTAATCTTATGCTTGGGGTGTCTTTACATGATTTTGATGGAGATGTGTAACCGGTCAAGAAACCTCAATTGTTGATGTATGTTTGTGAATGTGGTGTAAAATCATGTAACATGCTTAAATGATACCCTGGTGATTAAGAATGAATAGTTTTTGAAGTAAGTACAATCATGTTGTGTACATTTGTGTTAAAGTTCGAAAATTACTGACTTTGTATGGGTTTCTCCAATAAATACGTTTCCATGCAATGTAAGAAGTTATGTGAGCATGTAAAGAAGTGTAGAAGTAAAATAGCTTCTATGAAGACACCGTATGGTTGTCCTTAATAAAAAACGTGGGTACTCGTGTAGTTAGTTCTCCGTCGAGTTTTCAATTGAGTCTGCCCGATGTAATGAATCCGGAGATATATAATATCGGGGCCGGATGGTTCTAACTGGGGTACCTAAGGCGGTGAGTAGCCTCTTACGGAGGACGGTGGGCGTAGTACCTTGCGGATCAGCCGTTTGGCCAGGCGATTGCTAACGTTGAGCGAGGCTCCGGTTGCACAAGGCGTAAAGAGTCCGAGTAGCCCCCATTTTGCGCCTTTGGGGTTCGCCCCTACCGTGAGTGTTTGTGTCGTGACGGAAAACCGACGACAAGCAGCCAAAGAGCTTGGAATGGGTGTAGGCGTGTCCGAACTGCCTTTAGCTGGATTTGGGGTTAGGTACCTGGCTAGAAGAGTTCTGTCAGGACCTAACCTTAACCTAAATGAACAATGTTGACTAACTGGAATGGGTTAGTGAATCACGCTAACTTAACAAAGAGATTTCAATAATTGGTTGTTGGGGCCGATTATTACTCGCTACGAAACCAAAGCATGCTTGTTGAGTTATTACACATGTGATGAATATGTTTGTTGGTTATGCATATGAAACGATTATGCTTGTGGTGTGTATGTGATGTTAGTAGTTATGTTTATGTTTTGTGTGTGGTGTGGCATTGGTGCTCCAGGGAGGACACCGATGTGCCGCTCACTGAGTCATAAGACTCACCGCTTTGTTGCCTGTTTTTCAGATCCGAACGCGAGGGCAAGGAGCTCGCATAGCCGTCCGTAGCTTTGCGAGAGGGATTTAGAAGGTATTTTGGGGTCCTTGGGGACTAGAAATTGTATAGATATCGTTTTGTATACTAGCCTAGTCACACTTAGTTTATAATGCAAGATGTACATAAATGAAGCATTAACCTACACTAGTGTATTTTCGTATTTTGGAATGCTTTTAAAGGGATAAACTCGAGGAATGTTCAAGTTTAGGCTTTAAAAGCTTATTTGTGTATAAACAAAGGTTTATATTTATGAAAGTTGATTTCTTATCAAAAATGTAGTTTGATCTCCGTATTTGATTTCTATCGACACTAGCATGTGTATTCATGTTGTTGTAAATGTTCTCTAACAAGAAATTAAATATGGGAATGACTTTGGTGAAAATGACTCCTTGAGTTCTCTTTTCCGTACTTTCGGGTAAAAATGAATTTAGGCCACGACTCGTTGTCTCGTATGATTTTGGACGAGTGAGAGCACGTGCGCATGTATCTAAAGTAGATTTACGAGGGCGCACGGTAGCCTCTCACAGTCCAGTAGGAATACAGAATCTGAGACCGCGAGTAGTGAGCCATTACGAATCTTTTCTGCAGTTCCTGATATTTTCGGTCGATAGACTTGATCTGCGGTCGATCGATAAAAACCTCTAAAATAAGATTTTCGAAAACCGATTTAAATGAGTTTTGATTTAAGTTTTGAGTGTTTATTTGGTTTAGTGGACATATTTAGGGTATGCGACACTTTCCAAATGTTTGTAAAATACAGGTTGAGCCATAATTTACAAATTCGTGTTGCAAATTTTAAATAAAAATGATTTGAACGTTTCCGGACCATAGGTTGCTATAGGAGTTTTCTCGTATCCAATGGAGGAGATTGATACATTAGGATCTATAGCAAGCTTTGTCGGACCTCGCGGTGAAGTTGACCTCCTCCGTGAACGACACCCGGGCTCGAAAGTCCAAGACTCGGCTCAAGCTTCTTCAAGTGTTTTAAAATGTTTCTTATGCATTCCCAAACTTATTTTAAGAGCTAAATTCTATGCTTCTTTTTCCCCCAATCCGTCGCGGGTCGCNCCGGAGCTCCTTTGATTTCCGCTGCGTAGTTTTGGGCTCCCGGTGGATCTTCCCCGACGATGTTTCTCCTTTTCTCCTTTTCCCCAGCCGTCGCTACGCCCCGAGGGCGCGGGTCGCGACACGCCTCGACTCCGGGTATAGTTTTACCTTCGCGTGAGCCTCAGTTCTCTTCTGTTCTGGCTGTACCTCGGCATCGTTCTTGTCCGGTCTCGGTAATATATGAACACCTCGGTCTCGGTCTCGGTCTTGGTTATGTTCTGATGTGCTTCTTCCTCGGCTTCGGCAAGGCTTCTCACCTCGGCCCAGTCTCACCTCGACGTCGATATCTCTGACATCACAGTCACAACCATGTCTCACGACGTCACCTCGGCGGTTGCCTCTTCGGGTCTTGGGATCCTCTTGGATCATATGCTCTAGAAACAGCAGCGTACATACTAAATCGGGTTCCCAGCAAATCTGTAGATACCACCCCATATGAGATATGGAGGGGAAAGTAGCCTGGACTTAAATTTGTTAAGTTCTTGGGATGCCTTGCTTATGTTAAGAAGCAGAATCCAGATAAGCTGGAAATAAGATCAGAGAAATGTCATTTTATTGGTTATCCAAAAGAGAGTCTTGGATACTACTTATGGCATCAACAAGAACAAAAGGTGTTTGTTGCCAGAAATGCAGTATTCCTTGAGAAGGAATTTCTTCTAGATGGTAGTTATGGAAATGAAGTAGAACTTGAGGAAATTCGAGAAGCAGAAAATAACAATGATCGTGTCCCTGAATCCGAAATAGTAGTGCAACCAAATATACCACAATCTGTTAGGAGATCTACCAGAAACGACAGTAACCTGAAAGGTTGGTTTACATAGCTGATGAAAACCAAGAAGTGCAAGTCATAGATTATGACGAGCCAACCTCCTATACATAAGCAATACAGAGTAGCGACACGGAAAGTGGCTGGAAGCCATGATTTTCGAGATGGATTCTATGAGTACCAACGAGGTTTGGGACTTAGTGGAAACCTGAGAGTGAGTCCCATTGGTTTAAAATGGATCTCAAGAAGAAGTCGAGCAGATGGTAATGTTACACCTACAAAGCAGGCTGGGCTAAAGGCTAGACAGAAGCGAAGGTATCGATTATGACGAACATTTCACCAGTAGCAATGCTTCAAAATCCAACGGAATTACTTACGATAGCCTGCATACCATGACTATGAGATTTGCAAATGGATGTCAAAAGACCAACTTTCCTTAATGAAACCTCAAAGAGATGTTACATGACACAACCTGAGCTTATCTCTAGTGGACGAAAGAAAGAGTGCAAAAGCTAAAGAGTCCATTTAGGACTTAAGCAAAAGCTTCTCGGATTGAACCATCCGTTTGATGAGGCAGTCAAATGTTTGACTTTATCAAAAATGAGGATGAGCCGTGTGTGTACAAGAAAGTTAGCAGGAATGTTATCACTTTCTTGGTACTGTATGTGGATGACATACTACTGATTGGAAATGATATTCCAATGATGCAATCAATAAAAAGTTGGTTATTGCAACAATTTTCTATAAAAGATTTGGGAAGCTTCCTATATCCTTGACATCAAGATCTGTAGAGATAGATCGAAGAGCATAATAGGATTATCTCAATCCAAATATGTTGAAAAGGTGCTAAAGCGGTTTAGTATGAAAAATAGCAAAAAAGGGTTCTTGCCATATAATCATGAATATAGCTCTCAAAGGCATGCACCAAAATTGCCTGAAGGAAAGATGATCGCCATGAAGAATATCCCATATGCATCTGCTATTGGGTCAATTATGTATGCAATTTTGTGCACCCGGCCAGATGTGGCTTATGCTCTTGGTGTGACGAACAGATATCAATCTGATCCCGATGAAAGTCACTGGACTGCTGTTAAAAGTATCCTTAAGTACTTGAGAAGAACTAAGGATAACTTTTTGGTATACAGTGTGAATCAGAGTTGAAAGTTGAGGCCTATACGGACTCAAGTTTTCAATCAGATAGGGATGACAGCAAATCTATTTCAGGGTTCGTATTTACTTTGAATGGTGGTGCGGTTAGTTGGAAGAGTTCCAAGCAACCGACCATAGCCAACTCAACTACAGAGGCCAAATATATTGCTGCTTCGGAAGCTGTAAAAGAGGCTGTTTGGATGAAAAAGTTCATTACCCAAGACCCGAAAGGCCGACGCCGACGTGACGTCGTGAGACATGGTCGTGACTGTGATGTCAGTGATATCGACGTCGCGGTGAGACTGGACCGAGATAAGAAGCCTTACCGAAGCCAAGGAAGAAGCACATCAGAACATAACCAAGACCGAGACCGAGGTGTCCATATTACTGAGACCGGACAAGACCGATGCCGAGGTACAACCAGAACAGAAGAGAATCGAGGCTCACACTAAGGTAAAACTATACCCGGAGTCGAGGCGAGGTTCAGCCGAGACCGAGGCGATACAGAGAAGATCCGAGGCGATGCAAAGAAGACCCCGAGACGGAAGACGAAGAGACAGAAGATCAAATGTTCTAAAAGACCAAGAGGTGAAAGACCAAAAGGCCAAATAATGATGCTTACGAAGCGTCATTAAAAGAGAGTTATAAAAGTAATTAATATGTATTAATGAGAGCATTAAACTCACTAGAGTCTTTTGGGTTGCCTACGGGCTTTCCTATAAATGTGTTTGCATTTCTCATTTGAGAGAGGAAAATATAGAGAAAATTATTCTTATATTAAATTTCTTTCCCAGATACATACAAAATACCTCTATAGCCTTCTACTCGATAGATCCGCATCAGCCGAGCTTCCCAAGCCCGAAACCGGTCCAGATCAATTACTGAGCTTGGAATAGTTCCAGCGATAGAGGATCCCATCCCATTGTTATTGTAGGGTTACGGGATAAATCAATACATCAGCATGCACAGCGAAAATTTAAAAATTTTACAACATTGCCCGTAAAACCCGAAACAGGATCTCATTGGTATACTAAAATAATCATACCCACATGTATATCGACTATACATAATAAATCACTTCTTAAATCGCATGATAAAATAAATTAATCTAATTAATTTATTTGGTCCTATCATGCTACTGATCGCGTTTTACGAGATTATCGGATTATCTTGAATTCGTGAAATATAAACTCCAGAATACAATCAAGCAGTCGTTGTCACGAGTAGATTAGGTTGCGATGAATTAACCCGCGAACGTATCCGGCCTCTAACAGTGATCCACGTGGAAACGAACGCGAAATCGAAATTGATTTAATCAGATTAAATCGAATAAAACATGATTTGGGCCGTCGGCTTGCTGGATTTGTAATTAGGCCAGCGTGCTACAGTGTCGTCTTCCTCGTTATAGCCAAGCAGTCGACCGAGCTCGCCACCGACTCGTGTCAAGGACCTTCGTCGTCGTTTGCCGAGCTAACGTCGTTGCTGACGCCGGAACAACCGCCGAAGTCGTTGCAAACCTTCGGATGTCGCTGCAACTCTTGCAGCCGAAAACAGACGAAGCTCAAACTCGCGGCCGTTCACTTCTCACTCGCTGCCGAAATGTCACGGAGACGTATTCACCGTCATCGCCGACTGGAGGTTGCTGAGACGCGATGAACGCCGCCGACGAAGCTCACAATCGCCACGCCAACTCCAGCAACAGTGAGATGAACGAAGAAGAAGAGGAATGCGCGCACGCGCGGTGGCCGACGAAGACGAGGATATATAGCTGTGCCAGCAACGATTCACCTTCGTCAACGTTCCCCGGCCGCCTGCGAAATGTCGCGTAACGCCGGTGGTTACACGCGATTACGCGCCCGCGAGAAATCGAAGGATTTCACGTATTATGCGAAAAAACCTTTAAGTTTCTATTTTACAATTTTGGACCTTTACGAATTTGCAAAACCGCGGACCACCAAAACAGTTTTGGCAAATTTAGCCCCTCATGTTATAAAAAATCGGTTTTCACGATCGCGTCTCATTTGCGTATGACCTATTAGGTTCAGTACCACGCCAGCAGTGAATAAATAGTTAATTCAACCAATTAACAAATAATTAGTTCAGCCAACTAATTATATTTATCCACAGATCATGGTTAACGTCTAGCAACATGCAATGACCACCTTTGTGGTATGAATTTCAAATTCATCATCAAAACCTCTTATGTGAGTTGTTACCATGCCCTATAATCATTCTGTTCCTTTCTAACATCCCGAATGAGCTTAGAGTATAGATATCCGTCAAACTCTAAATCAGTTCAATCATATGTATCCGTCTTAATAGATTAGCTCTGTAGTGACATTAAGAACTCTTCTTAATTCACATCGTAACCTCGTCCAAGGATTTTCTGAGCAATCTATATTAAAGACACAATAGAATGTTCTCCTCCTTACTAGGAGGTGACATATCTTTATTGTTCTCATTATTCTTAATTGTCAATATCTATACCCAGAATGTCCCGCTTGTATAGCTAAGCTGCCGTACTTGGATACACACTAAAGTATAAATGTCTACACATAAGATACTATGGCAAACCTCAAGTCAAAGGATTCAAGGCACCAACTATCACATAAAAAAATCACCATTGACTAATTCCATTAGTGTTCTTTTAGCGAGTCAATTCAGTGAACTCATTATCTAATGAGCAGCTACACACTTACTTCAGTGTCAACTACATTTGTAGTAATGAGATCACTACTCTCATAATATGAGACAGTAAGCTGTGTATTAGTCTTTGCGGTGCCATTGAGCCCCTACTCAATGCACCTATGACTAAGAATATTTGCGACTTAGGTTTATAAGATGTTAGATCTCATTATCATAATCTACTATCATGACCCTAAATCTATTTTCCTTGTCCACGGGGTTTATCACATGCATTCATAAACACACACAATAATATGACAATGCGATAAATAGGAATAACCATAATTAAACAAATAAATAAATAAAACATGTTTATAATAAAGTGTGTGTTCACCAATATGTCAAATAATTGGCTTTTAGGGTATCTACTCTTTCAATCTCCCACTTGCACTTAAAGCCAATCGTCCACGCGTCTAACGCGCATCTTGTCGAAATGGCTCTCAAACACCTTTTGAGAAAGTGCTTTTGTGAAAAGGTCTGCTATGTTGTCTTTGGTCAACCTTTTGTATTTTGATATCGCCTCTCTCAATGAATTCCCTAATCAAGTGAAAACGTCTTAGAATGTGTTTGGATTTTTTATGAGACCTTGGTTCCTTTGCTTGCGAAATTACTCCGTTATTATCACATAACAATGGGATGGGATCCTCTATTCCTGGAACTTCTCCAAGCTCAGTAATGAACTTCTTTATCCAAACAGCCTCTTTTGCAGCTTCCGAAACAGCAATATATTCGGCCTCTGTAGTTGAGTCTGCTATGGTCGGTTGCTTGGAACTTTTCCAACTAACCGCACCACCATTCAGAGTAAATACGAACCCTGAAACAGATTTGCTGTCATCCCTATCTGATTGAAAACTTGAGTCCGTATAGGTCTCAACTTTCAATTCTGATTCACCACCGTATATCAAAAAGTTATCCTTGGTTTTTTTCAAGTACTTAAGCATACTTTTAACAGCAGTCAGTAAACCTTCACCGTATTCAGATTGATATACTGCTCGTCACACCAAGAGCATAAGCATATCTGCCTGATGCACAAAATTGCATACATAATTGACCCAATAGCAGATTCATATGGGATATTCTTCATACGATCTCTTTCTTCAGGCAATTTTGGTACCATGCCTTTAGAGAGCTGTATTCCATGATTATATGGCAAAAACCTTTTCTTGCTATTTTCCATACTAAACCGCTTTAGCACCTTTTCAACATATTTGGATTGAGATAATCCTATTATGCTCTTCGATCTATCTCTACAGATCTTGATGTCAAGGATATAGGAAGCATCTCCCAAATCTTTCATGGAAAACTGTTGCGATAACCAAACTTTTATTGATTGCATCATTGGAATATCATTTCCAATCAGTAGTATGTCATCCACATACAGTACCAAGAAAGTGATAACATTCCTGCTAACTTTCTTGTACACACACGGCTCATCCTCATTTTTGATAAAGTCAAACAATTTGACTGCCTCATAAATGGACCTATTTAGCTTGCACACCTTGTTTTCGCTCCCACTAGAGATAAAACCTTCGGGTTGTGTCATGTACACATCCTTTTTGAGGTTTTCATTAAAGAATGTTGTCTTGACATCCATTTGCTCCATCAGACACTTTTGAATTTTGATCATGAGTTTAAAAAGGAAAAAAGACAATCTAATTAGCCCGGGGTTGTAAAAAGCATCGTCTTATTTTGGCATTATTCCAGCTTAAAGCTTCCACCTTCTGCTCTCAAAACGTACAGTATCGAAACTCGCTACTATCATTTACTGTCAGGTCTCTAAAACACTGCACTTGTAGCTTAAAACCATTGCAGAGAAAAAAAAAAAAAAGAAAAAAAAAAAAGAAAAGTGATGAGAAGTGATGAGATTAAGTTTACAATAATTCTTAGAAAAACGTAGAAAATACGGAGAATGTTGGACATAATAATGTCTGCTTCTCCAACTATAGTTATTCTATTCCGCGCCTTCTCCATGATCTTCTCCTGACCATCCTTTGGCAATGGCCAATACAGTCACATCCTTCCTGCACTCACCAACCAACCAACCAACAATTTGCGTGCGTGCATGCACTCTCAACGCCCTTCATTTCTTGGCCTCTCTACGTACGTCACGTCAATCCCTCTTATCCCTCATTAATTAAATCGAGTTCGGAGAGCCGCGAGCACCCCTCATGGCGGCCGTTAATCCATCGGAGCTCAAGCGAGTCTTCCAGATGTTCGACCGCAACGGCGACGGCCGTATCACCACCAAGGAGCTCAGCGACTCGCTCCGGAACCTCGGGATCCACATACCTGACGAAGATCTCAAGGGGATGATCGAGAAGATCGACGCGAACGGCGACGGCTGCGTCGACATCGACGAGTTCGAAGAGCTGTACCAGACGATAATGGAAGGGCAGCAAAACGACGAGGACGAGGAGGAGGACATGATCGAGGCCTTCAAAGTTTTCGACCAGAACGGTGACGGATTCATCACCGTCGAGGAGCTGCGGTCGGTGCTGTCGTCGCTAGGGCTAAAGCAAGGTCGGACGGTGGAAGATTGCCGGCGGATGATCTGCAAAGTGGACGTCGACGGCGATGGCATGGTTAATTTCAAGGAGTTCAAACAGATGATGCGTCGCGGAGGATTCGCAGCGCTTAGCTAATGCATTTCGTTGGTATAGTTAACAGAGGTTGGCATACGCGGCGCTAACAATCGATACTTCGACGATGTTACCGAAAATGCTGCTGCTGTATCGTGAAGGAAGAAATTAATGCGCGCTGGGAGAGGACACATTCTTTTCACATTTTCCTCTTTCAAGAATTTTTCTTTTTTGTTCTCTCTTTTTAATTAGGGTTGTTGATATTGTTGGAAGTGATTATATTAAACTAAATACTTTCTGCCATTAAACTGATCCAGAATTTGTTCCTACTATAAAGAGAAATAAATTTCGGATAAAAAATTAAACTGTCACTTAAAATATTTGAATAATGAAATCCAACAAAAATTTATTTTCTTTTAGTTTTGAACTTGGGAATCAAATTGGTGTTGTATTTCTTGTACTGTAGCAATACGTTATATTATATTGGATAATGAACGATCTGGAGAACTGATGTGAACCGAGTGTGTTGTCTTTTCGAAAATTATTAAAGTGACTTAATGTACCGGGTTGATAATACACCAAAAAAATTTCACACATCTCTCTCGTCGTATTGATTCCCAAGATATTGTATGCCAGTTTCCCCAAAAAAAGGGGGTATTCGTGTATCAATACGCTTTTGTAATAAGAGCATGATGGACTGGTGGTTTTGAAATCAAACTCGCAGACTATCGCGGAGAGAACGTGAACAGAAAGACAGTAAGGTAAACAGATTTTACGTGTACGGTGATAATCACCTACGTCCATGGGCAGTTGCAGGAAAATATATTTCACAATGTGGTAGAGGAAGTATAAGGTCACCGGCCATATATTATGTGGCCGTCATGAGTTTATATAGTCCTCTAAGAATCTTAAATTACATAGTAATAACTATGGTAACAAACTTCTTAATTAGGAGATAGATCTCTATTATATCTTTAAAATCTTTACTTCCTTAACCGCACATTAGATTGTGATTTTTTTCTATATTTATTGCTTCTTTAATTGTGTCATACCACGTATTACACCGTTAATGACATATCAAACGTGACTCTATAATAAGCCCCTAGTTTGGAAGTTAACTTTAGTTTGCTTTCAAATTATTGCTCGAGGTTCTCACTTTGGTCTTCTAGCTACGCTTTGCCGATGTATTGCTTGGTTACTCCGATTCATCAAGTTGTTGAAAGCTTCTAATTGTGGAACCTCCGTACTATTGAATGCTCACATACCTCCGTACTTTAAGCTGCATTTTA
>MJHO01000032.1:23993-87582 GCA_002076135.1 Xerophyta viscosa
GAAAAGGCATAAACACATTCTCTGACCAAATTAAGCGAATTTTGAAGAAAGACTTTGACAAATCATATCATCACTCTAAAACTGGGGCAAAAGGAAGCTGATCTCCAATATCAAAAGGCATATCAACTAACAAGTTGGGACGACTTTGAAAAACAACTGTCTACAAAAAGAAAAGCAAAGAAAAGACAAAATAGAAGAAAGAAGGGATGTCGGGGCAATGACTTTTTGAATAGTCGGAATGACCGAACACCCACACACAACATATTTTCAGCATAAAGTTATTTTTACAAAATCCTTTGACAAATTCTTTTCCAACTAGAAATCCTTCAAATTTTATCATTGCATAACCAACATCGCTTTTTGACAACAAACATCATTCATCCTGCAACAAATCATTTTTAAACATCAGAATCTCATTACAACATAAACTTGACAGTCTTTACAAATCCCGAGATGCAAATCGGGCTTATCATTTCAAATTCCAGAATGCAAACCGGATATATCATACTTGTCTTTCCAGGTCCAGAAATGCAAATCGGGCTTATCATTTCAAATTTCGGGATGCAACCGAATTTACATGCTTGTCATTTCAAATTCTGGAATGCAAACCGGAACTATCACACTTGTCTTTGCAAGTCCTGAAATGCAAATCGGGCTTATCATTTCAAATTTCGGGATGCAAACAGAATTTACACGCTTGTCATTTCAAATTTCGAGAAGCAAATCGGATGTATCTTTGCATTTACAAACCCAAGACGCAAATTTGGTGTATTTTCAACCCCCGAGAAGCAAATCGAGTTTATCTTTTCACATTCCGAAAAGCAAATCAGAAGTTTCTTTGCATCTCAATTCCCAAGACGCAAATTGTTTATATCATTTTAAATTTCGAGAAGCAAATCAGATCCCAAGACGCAAATTGGGTGTATTTTCAACCCCCGAGAAGCAAATCGGATTTAACTTTTACACTCTGAAAAGCAAATCGGATGTGTCTTTGTATTTACAAATCCCGAGACGAACATCGGGTACTTCTTTCCACACTCCGAAAAGTAAATTGGATCCAAAGACGCAAATTGGGTATATCTTTCACATTCCGAGAAGCAAATCGGATGTGCCTTTGCAATTTCGACTCTCGAGAAGCAAATCGGATTTATCTTTCACACTCCGAAAAGCGAATTGGATGTGCCTTTACAATTTCAACTCATGAGAAGCAAATCGGGTTTATCTTTTCACATTCCGAGAAGTAAATCGGATGTATCTTTGCATTTACAAATTCCGAGACGTAAATCGGGTACATCTTTGCATTAACAAATCCTGAGATGCAAATCGGGTATATCTTTTCATAACAAACCCGAGATGCAAATCGGGTCATTTACAAGCTCCAAGAAACAAATCATATGTATTTTTCTTTTTACAAGCACCTAGAAGCAAATCGGGTTCATCTTTGCATTATAAATCCCGATAAGCAAATCGGGTTTATTTTCTTTTTTTCACTCCGAGAAGCAAATCGGATATGTCTCGATTTTGTTCACTCAAACCCTTATCATTGACGGCTAAACTCAAGTTCTCTTTCTTCAGACAAAATGTGGTATCTCCTTATCTTTGTTCAATCCTTCTCCGAAAGATCAAACAAAGAGGGCAACTGTAGACACCCCATTTTGTCCGGGGTGTCCGTTTGCAGTTGGACAAGAATACACTAATGGTAGCTACGAACCGCAATTGAAAATAACTTTACTCGATCGGCCCAATTATACCCAATTTACACTCGATTAAGCTCAATAATCTCAATTAGATCCATATAAGTCGGATAAGCCGACTCAAGTTCAATTAAACTCGATTATATCAATTTGGCTCAGAATTTTAGAACTGACATGTTAGCACTAAATCAACAATACCTCAAGTTATACACATTCAAATGATGAACAACCAATTTTGTAGAAAGCTAACTTGATCCCGCATCAACCTGCAAAATTTCATAGTAATTGAATCACGATTGCTCAGTCAATTTTACCCACGAAGTTGAGCTCCTGTTAGTTCGCTCCTATATTGGCCAGGTCTTAATCCGTAAGGCATAACGTTTTGCTTACAAATCAAAATGTGCTCAAACTAATTTTGTTTGAAACTAGACTCACTGAGGAATCAGTATGCAAAATTTTAAGTCATTTAGAACACATTTGTGGCAGTTTCATAAAAAAATTAAAAACTAGACAGTTACAAAAAGTGAAGGGTATTTAATGAGACAATTGAGAAGGCATTGAAATAGGGGGGTTACATGAAATTATGGAGAATGTTACTCATGTTTGCGGCATAAAAGGAGCACATAATGCAGAAAAAAGAAAGGAGGAAGAGGAGAGGGAGAGAACATAGGAGGAGAAAAAAAGAAAAAAGGTGGGGAGAAGAAAGAGAGAGATAGTGAGAAATAGAAAGTAATATTTTTTTTAGGTAGATTAAAGAAACCAAAGGAAGAAGTAGAGATCACCAACATCGCCTTCAATTCTTTCAGTCCTCACGCTACTCGTCACAAGTCCCTTTTCCAACCGACTTCGACATCACCGTAGCCGGAAACCTATTGCACCCGCACCAAGCTCGGCTCTCACATTCGGATTCAAAGATAATATTTCGAAACCCATTCCATTACATTCTCTACGTACTAGTCATTTTATTTTAACTAGAAATCATAGGGATAGGTATTTGATACGTACTTACATACATTCGGAAGAGATGGACATTTTCCCAAAAAGATTTTTAATAAATGAGTAAAGGAGAAGCGATGGATATTGCTTCTTTCTCGATATTACGTGACATATATCTATTTATAATTGATTTATTTAAATAACAAAATTAAGGTTGAGATGGATATTTCTTCCTAATGAATTAACAAAACAAGACTAGACATTTAAATAAAAATATTGGGAATAAGATGGATATTACTTCCCATTAAATAAAAGACATTGCATAAAATATTTAAAATACATAAAAAGATCCGGTGGATAATGGTTCTTCAAATAATAAAAATCACACTTCATAAAATATTTTAAAATATATGAAAAGATCTGGTGGATACTGGTTCTTTAAATAATAAACATCACACTCATACAAATAAGGGACGAGATGGATATCCCTACCTTTAAATATAATACAAATTCGGCGATGAAGAGTAAACGGAAACACGCTGAGCCAAACAATAAAAAAATAACATTTTTATCACACGAGAATATATCTTTTAATATTAAGCACATCACGCCACACACAAATAGACTAAACATTTTATATTTAATTATTCAATTTGCGATTACTCATACTCAAGTATTTATGCATGTCAAAATAAACCCAAAATGGTTATAATCACTTATAGAGTACCCACTTTTGAGGGGCGCTGTGGGGGTGTACTGTCTTCCCCACACGTAACCGACGAACGAGACCATTAATCTCTAAAGTGCCTTATCTGGGTTCATAATTCTCCAAAAAAATTAGGTGGCGACTCCAAAAATCTTCCTTTCTCTTTAAGGTCGTTAACATGTAATATGTATGTGACTTAATATCACCTCCATTTTTATAATGCATCTCAAACAAGGTTAAACGTTTCGGGTGGCACGCTTCGTGCCGCCCGAAACGTGCCGGAGCCACCGGCACTCGGCACCGAGCCGACGGTTCCCGCTTTTTCTTTTTCTTATTTTATTTTTTTAATACTAACTGTTCGTCTTCCTCGTGGCGCTTAGGAAGATGACCTTAAATAGGTTGCGCGCAGCGCGAGACCTTAATTAAGTCACATGCCGGCACTTGCTTAACTGTCGGAGGTACGGCCTGCTGGGCCTGATGCTCAGCCAACTGTGGCGCCCCAAGGCCGGGAGCCGGAAAATTTTAAAACAATAAAACAGATATTATGAGCTAGTACTTCCAATTTACACTAATACATTAATCAATGTTAATTAAAATACAGTGAAAAAAGATTAAATTTATTTTACATTTTGATCCAACTACAATCCTCAGCACCCCGAAGCTCGCTCTACGATCGCCAGCGGACTTCGCAAAGACCTGAGGGAAAAAAGGTAGTATCGTGAGTATATAAAATATACTCAGTGAGTGGCCCTCCCCAACAGTCCTCTACGTCAACTGCTAAGGCACCGGTTAAACACCAACATGCATCACACCAGCAAGCATAGAAGCTAAGGCAAACAGATGCACAAAATAAAATCGCATGCCCATACATATACAGCATGCCAAACATAAACACGATACCAATACAAACTCGCATTGCCAATTCCACTCCCGCATGCATACATTAATATACATGCCAACCAAACGATAAACACCCCATAACATAAGGGAAAACAAAAACCATATCAGCTTAAAACAAAGCTCGACGAACAATAAACTACCTCACATTGAACCGCAAGATAAAACAATTTAAACATGCCAAAAGCATACAAAGCCATACAAGACACACCCATCCATAACAATTACAAAAACAATTTCCCACATCATTCATTCCCACACTTCATCATAGTGATTCACAATGGTTTGTATGCATTCTATGAAACCATGCATGAAAAATACCCTTATGCATGCCCATGTACACCCGATATGTAAATGCGAAACCTGCATGCGTATCAACCTAGCGATGCCAACATAATCCCTGCCAGACAGTCAAACTATGACAACTACACGGATCCCCTGTAGTGTACATCTACAAAGTCCCCCAACCGGGTTAAACAGTGGTCCCTCCCTGCAGCACGGCGTCCAATGTTATCCGACCGTCCGTCCGCGGTAACGGTTGGCCGAATAAGAGGCTGACGTCAGATTGCTTTAACCTTGGCCCACGGGTGGATCCGACGCCCACTGGTTCTTAAATCGAGAACAACCCCCAGTGCCACTAAAATAGTGGACCACCAACTCGGTAAAACACCGATAAAAATCCACACAAACCAGCATGCATCCAAGTCTCCATGCATTTACGCTATACGTACATGTCCAAAACCACCATGCGACATGTAACTCTCTATGCATCATGAGACTACTATGCATGAAATGTGTAAATGTGTATGCCAAATGCATAAACAAAACCTATACATGCTCACCGAATTTCATCTCAAGCATTACTCAACTCAACGAGTGCTAAACATATTATCACGAGCATTCCATAAAGTCATTTCATCCAAATCCAAATGAACCATGCTTTTCAACCATGTAATGGCATAAAACAATGTAATCCATGAGCATCACAAATCCATGTTAAAACACTAACATGATTATACTCATTTACACATGCCATAACCATATTACAAGCATATCAACACATGTAAAGCATAAGTCCAATGCTAAAACGTACAGAGCAAACACCGCTCACATACCCACAAGTCAGTCTATCACGAGTACAACTAGAACCCACCCTACATACTAACCGGATAAAGATAACATGCGCACATCCCAAGTCCGTCCTATTACTTAGGGTAATAACGGTCACACGTTCACATACCCACCAGAACAAGGGATAACAAGCCTAATTATGGCCATACAACATTACTCCTGCATCATAAATAGTAATATTGGGTAAACCGTCCAAGTGCTATAGCCTAACACTTATCAAAACATCTACCACATGCATAACTAGAGTAATCCACTCAAATATATTGTAGGGTAGATCGGGCATAAACATGTTATTACATAAGAGATCCTGCCAAGAATATCATCTAGGTCACACACCTCGATGTTCATCCAAGCAAATATATCCCTATAACATACTCCTTATGCACCGGGAATCATATTATATACTGACACACCTATCGCATGCATTTCGAGAACACCCGTTCGCGTACATGTCTAGGCAATGTCAACATCATGCATAAGATAACATACATAAACCCCGCCAAGAGCATAATCTAGCACAAAGCCCTAATGCCCTTCCCGACGGCCAACAACAAATATAGCATGCTAATCAAACCCGATCACGCACACAATATCAAACAAAGTAAGAGACTTCCCCAGTCACTAGCGACTGCCAAAGTAACGAAACAGAGACTAAGCATCCCACATTGTTGTTCGGTTCAACTCACTGCCCATTCCCTAGTACGGCAACTCCAAGGACTAACGGGAAGATGACTGAACACACAAGGGAACTACACACGACATGTAATCCATCGTACCCAAGGCATAACAGAGCAATCGCTCGTACCCTCTAAAGGTAAACAACCAACACAGACCACATAGGTCAGGTAACACCTTACTCCTCTACCGCAGGTATAAACGGCTGCAGGCGGCGCTACGAAATATCGCTAGGTAGATACATAATATGTACCACAACAACCGTGTCCCTAACAAACAATCTACATAAAGAGATAAACCCGGCAGTCATGCCCCTAATGACTCTTCTAATTAGATAACCATGACCACAACTCTACCACGAATATACCCAGCGCAGGCGGCGCACGAAACGTCACTAGGTAGAGCTAAGTATAAAACATTACCATCCACTCATCTCTGCCTAGAGTATAAACCTGGCAATCCTAGGCCTCATATACCACTCAGTGACGAAAATACCATTAACATATAATTACGACTCGTATGTTATACCTACGAGTAAGCTAAGTTGCCACATCTATCTTAGATGTCCGAACAACATGTTACATTCAAAGGCCCAAACCTCTACTTGGTATTTAACCTAGCAAAATATGCTTACAATACAATCAAGTAGATACCAGCCAAATAAACATGTTTAAATCAATTACATGTCAGCTAGTACATCAAATATATTAAGCATAACATAAAACAACACAAACATGTATGTAATTGATAGGGATCCACTTCACCACGTCCCCGTCCTACCGACCCGAGGGACCAAGACGGCGAAAACCCTCGGAGTAACCAAATCACCTCGCCCAAAGCATTCCACAGCCGAGCAAAGACAACGGAGCGGGCTGAGATCGCTGGGAGATCCTCGCCGAGGCCGGCCGGACGGCGGCGACAATGGGAAGACAGCAATCGGAGGAAGCAACGACACCAGCACACGAGCATGCCCGGGAAGACGACGGGATGATCGACCGCGGGCGCGGAGGAGCTACTCGCGGCGAGAGAAGAGATGAGCACCACGCCGTTGGGAAACACCTCGAATCGGCGAGGCAGCGACGCCTAAGACCGCTCGCGCGGACGGCGGCGAGCGGCGTGGGACGGCGCGAAAACAGCGACGCCAGAGCTAGTTTCCGCGATCGAGAGGCAAATCGCCCGCGAGAGGGACAACGAGCCGAGGCGTGGGCAAGGCTACGACGGCGTGCGGCGGGCGGATCGAGAGTCGCGAGGGAGAGAGAGAGAGAGCGCGACGAGAGAGAGAGATGCGAGAAAGAGAGATGGGTGCGGTCGGGCGCGACGGGCTCGAGCCATATAGCTCGCCCGCGCGTCCGCGCGCCCACGGGCTCGGCCAGGCCGAGCCAAGTTGGCTTGGTCCGCCGGGTCCAGCCCAAACTAGGCCCAATTCGGCCCAAAACGCTTGATTTCGATCCAAATCAAAATCCTAATCAAATCATAAACAAATCAAGCAACCAAGAATCAATCAAAACCCTCGAATAATATAAAATCAACCCCGATAATACAAAATCGAAAATCGGAACCTTACATCCCTCCCCACTTAAAAAGATTTGGTCCTCCAAATCTAAAAGTACCGGAAGTAAAACATAACAAAGCTAGAAACTAGCAAATCCATACTATAGGTAACGTACCCTAATACATCCGGAGCACTCAAAACCCGATTTCACACCAGAAATCACCGAAAATTTCGGCAGAGTCTCTCGTGTATTTTCTAGGTTCCCAAACCTAATTATAATTCTATCGAGCTACCCGCTCGCAAACATCCACAAAAAAAAGAAAAAACAGGGCCACACGCCCTACAATACATAAACAAAAGGGCTACCTGCCCACCAAGACAGAAATAAGGGCTACCTGCCCACCAAAGAAAGGATAACTCACCTCAAATCAGGTTTTTATCCTTCAACCAAGCTTGCGAAAGAGAGCAATAGTGTCCAACCACACCTGCTCCAAACAAATCACAGAAATAAGCTCAAAGTAACATTTTCAATACGTTAAAACAAATAAGAGTTTTCAAACAGATCCCCCTCGTTGTTGTACCACCCGTGCACTTGACCAGACACGGCGAGGTCTTGTCCCCTTCCCGGGTCAACCTCCCGTCCCGCCTCCGCACACATTGGGTGCGTACAAGCGACAAGGTTACTCCAAAACCATTTCATTCCAAACCAATCCAAGTTCTCGAACCAACTTTTACGAAATGCTTTTAACAATAATAGCAGTTGAAAATGAATTCCCAATTTCCAACTAAAATTTTCAAATAACCTTTTCTTTTCAGAAAATCATACTTCAAAAACAAATTCTTTAGAAGTATCTTTTAAAGAAAAATAAACTATTTTTCCAGAAATATATCCAAACCAAGTTTGAGCAAAGGTTCCTAAATAAATTCTGTGAGAGAGACAGAATTTATCACCAGGACCTTTCGTATTTGCCCCCAGAACCATCGCAACCAATCTCTCTCATTGGTTAACGCCGTTCTATGGGCATCTACGACTCAAACCAAATCAACTGAAATAAACAGTTTTCCAAGCAATTCAAATAAGTATCCTTAATTTGAAAATATTTACTTTAACAATAACAGCCCAAAGGCAAGTAAAACTTTTTATAAAATCTCATTTCCGAGACAACCCAGGTTCAATACAAATCACTTTTGACCACTGAAAATTTTACCATTTGAAATTCACGAGTAAACTCAAAGCAAATCCGATTACATCAAACTCGTGGAAGCCAAATCATCAAGATTTTTTCAAATACCAAGCTAATGCACGCAAATCTAAGCGACAAAGCATATCGGTGTTTTACAAGCCTCTACCGAAAACAGTTTTGGAAAACGTCTTGCCCTCAACCACCAATATCAAAACACAAGTCAAAAGTCGCAAACACGCCACATAGCTTGAACGAACAACAAACACAAAACCGTATATCATTCCCGATATCGGCTCAAATAGAAGTCCAAAGAAGCAACCAAACAATTTACTGGTGCAAGGCAAGCACAATCAGCAAAACACAACGTTAAGCATCAAACCGCGTAACCAAAACCAAGGCACGCAACGAAAACAAGTCAAGTGCATTCAACAAAGTCATTCCCATACACACGACTCCACAACATGGTTACAACAACCAAACACACCGCGACTCAAACCATAGCATCACAAGAGACTTTCATGTTTCCAACTTGAGCCTCTTGCATCCCGCTATCCGAAAGCAAACACAACCGACCTAAATAAGGTCCATGCCAAGCAGGCACAAGCAAAGTGCAAACAACCATGCACCTCCCCACTTAAGAAACATGCATAACCGCACAAAATAAATAAACAATCAAATCAACCTGCAAAGCAATACATGCCTACTGCGAGGTTACGATTGCCTATCTCTCTTCACACATTCCATTCCCATGTGAAAATTTATCATTGAAAGTACTAAGTCATAACCTTGCTCTGATACCATCTGTGGCGCCCCAGGGCCGGGGGCCGAAAAATTATAAAACAATAAAGCAGATGTTATGAGCTAGTACTTTCAATTTACACTAATACATTAATCAAAGTTAATTAAAATACAGCGGAAAAAGATTAAATTTATTTTACAATTTGATCCCACTACAATTTTCAGCACCCCGAAACTCGCTCTACAATCGCCAGCGGACTCCGCAAAGACCTGAGGGGAAAAAGATAGTATCGCGAGTATAGAAAATATACTCAGTGAGTGACCCTCCCCAGCAGTCCCCTATGTCAACTGCTAAGGTACCGGTCAAACACCAACATGCATCACACCAGCAAGCATAGAAGCTAAGGCAAACAGATGCACAAAATAAAACCGCATGCCCATACATATACAGCATGCAAACATAACACACATACCAATACATAACTCGCATGCCAATCCCACTCCCGCCATGCAACATTAATTATACATGCCAACAACGAAGTACCACCCATAACATAAGGGTAAAACAAAACTATCGTCAGCTTAAAACAAAGCTAGACGAACAATAAACTATCTAGCATTGAACCGCAAGATAAAACAATTTAAACATGCCAAAAGCATAAAAGCCATCCAAGACACACCCATCCATAACCATACAAATAATTTCCACATTCATTCATGTATTCACAATGGTTTGTATGCATTCAATGAAACCATTGCCATGGAAAAAATTACCCTCATGCATGCCCATGTACAACCCACATGTAAATGCGAAACCTGATGCGTATCAACCCAGCATGCAAACGTAATGCCTGGCAGACAGTCAACTATGACAACTAACACGGGATCCCCTGTAGTGACATCTACAATCCCCCAACCGGGTATAACAGTGTCCCTCCTGCGGCACGCGTCCCGATGTATCCGACCTTTTTTCCGTCGCGGTAACGTTGGCGAAATAAGAGGCTACGTCAGAATTGCTTTTAACCTTGGCCCACGGTGGGATCCGACGGCCCACTGTCACTAAATCGGAGCCAACCCCCCATGCCACTAAAATAAGTGGACACCGAACCAGGTAAAACACCCGATTAAAAATCCACACAAACCAGCATTGCATCAAAGTCTCCATGCATTTACGCTAATGTAAAACATGCCCAAACACCACCAATGTCGACAAGTAACTCTCTATGCATCATGAGAACTACTATGCATGAAATGTGTAAATGTGTATGCCAAATGCATAAACAAAACCATGGACAGGCTCACCGAATATTCTCAAGCATAACTCAACCTTCAACGAGTGCTACAAACATATATATTACCGAGCATTCCATCAAGTCATTTCATCAAATCAATGAACCTTCTTATTCAACCCTGAATGCGCCAAAAACAATGTATCATGACATCACAAATCCATGTTAAAACCCTAACATGATTATACTCATTTACACATGCCACAACCACATTACAAGCATGTCAACACATGTAAAGCATAAATCCAATGCTAAAACATACAGTGCAAACACCGCTCACATACCCACAAGTCAGTCTATCATGAGTACAACTAGGGAACCCACCTACATACTCAACCGGATAAGACTAACATGCGCACATCCCAGTCCGTCCTATACTTAGGGTAATAACGGTCACACGTTCACATACCCACCAGAGCAATCGGCTCGTACCCTCTAAGGTAAAACAACCACACAGACCATATAGGTCAGGTAACACCTACTCCTCTACCGCAGGTATAAACGGCGCAGGCGGCGCACGAATATATCGCTAGGTAGATACATAATATGTACCACAACAACCGTGTTCCTAGCACAACAGATTCTACTAAGAGTATAAACCCGACAGTCATGCCCTAATACGAAAATACCGGTAACATATAATTACGACTCGTATGTTATACCTACGAGTAACTAAGTGCCACATCTATCTAGATGTCCGAACTAACATGCTACATTCAAAGGCAACCTCTACTTATGGTTATATAACGTAGCAAACATTCGTACATACAAACTCCAAGTAGATACCACGCCAAATAACATGTTATAAATCAATACAATGTCATGCTAGTACACAAAATACATTAAGCATAACATAAAACAACACAAACATATGTAATCATAGGATCCAATCACCTACGTCCCGGTCCTACCGACCCGAGACCCGATAGATAGCGAAAACCCTCGGAGTAACTGAAATCACCTCGCCAAAGCATCCACGAGCTCGAGGTAGGACAACGAAGCGGCTGAGATCGCTGGAGATCCTCGCCGGAGGCGGCCGGATGGCGGCGGCGAACGGCGAGACAGCAGTCGGAGGAAGCAGAGACTACCAGCACCACGAGCATGCCCGGGAAGGCGACAGTATCCGACAGCGGCGACCGGAGCGACGGCGGCGCGGAGGAGCAACTCGCGGCCGAGAGAGAGAGATGAGCACCACGCCGTGAAACACCTCGAATCGGCGGCAGCGGCGCCCATGACAGCTCTGGCGGACGGCGGCGAGTCGCGGCGGACGGCGAAACGGCGACGGCCAGAGCTCGGGTTCCGCGACCTAGAGGAAAATCGCACGCGAGAGGGACAACGAGCCGAAGCGCGGGCCAAGGCTCCGACGGCGTCGCGCGCACGCCGGCTGTGAGACGGCAGGCGGCGGGTGGCGCGGCGTTGGGCGGATCGAGAGTCGCAGGGAAAGAGAGAGTGCGATGAGAGAGAGAGATGCGAGAAAGAGAGATGGGTGCGGTCGGGCACAACGGGATCGAGCCATATGGCTCGCCCGCGCGTCCGCGCGCCCACGGGCTCGGCCAGGCCGAGCCAAGTTGGCTCGGTCCGCCGGGTCCAGCCCAAACTGGGCCCAATTCGGCCCAAAACGCTTGATTTCGATCCAAATCAAAATCCTAATCAAATCATAAACAAATCAAGCAGCCAAGAATCAATCAAAACCCTCGATTGATCTAAAATCAACCCCGATAATACAAAATCGAAAATCGGAACCTTACATCCAACAACTCTGTCGCCACTGTCTCTTGAATCATCCTAGCGGAATTCGCGCCAGACGGCGGCAGATCCTGCTCACCCTGACCAGTGGCACGATGAGGTCGTCAGTGTGGTGGCATCCCGCAACCCCAACGAACCGAAATTAACGATTTATTCTAATCGTCCTAACACTCGTTTACACACCCCATCATTTTTAATAAATTTTAGTTTCTATGAAGCATTAAGTTACAGCAAGCTTTGATACTATAAAAGCTGTCACGACCA
The DNA here is from genome assembly GCA_002076135.1 of Xerophyta viscosa. Classification (NCBI taxonomy): domain Eukaryota; kingdom Viridiplantae; phylum Streptophyta; class Magnoliopsida; order Pandanales; family Velloziaceae; genus Xerophyta; species Xerophyta viscosa. Next base: position 36,746 of record MJHO01000032.1, read on the forward strand.
GCGTCCCAGGGGCCGCGACGGCTTGGGAAAGGAAACACAAATTCAGAGTTTGCATTGTGGAAGCTTATGCGATTAAAACCATGAGAATGAAGATTGAGCCGAGCTTGGAACTATCGGCACCGGCAAGTACCCACGGAGGAGGTGGAACCCGCCCTGAGTGCCGTCTAAGCTTGTCAAAGATCTTAAGAAAACAATCTCCTCCAATCATACCAAAATATCTAGGACAACCTTACGTCCGGAACATAAAATACGTGTAAAAAGCTTAGAAAAATATTTTCGGAAGTACCGGCTCAACCTGTATTTTTCTAAAAGATTTGGGGGTGCTAAACCTCTTAAATACATTTATACAAGATCTTAAAAGCATCAAAAGTATTTTCGGAAACCATTTAAACCGAAATTGAAATTCAAATTCCAGAGAGTTTTCGGTCGACCGAAAGTTGAGAACCGGTCGACCGATACTCAACCCGAGAGCTCAAAACACATGCTGTAACAGTTTTGGACGACCGACTTTCGGTCAACCGACCGATATTATCGGTTGATCAAAAATATCAGTAAAACAGATTTCAGATTTCAGAAATGAAATACTCGCCTCCTCGAAATCCATATTTTACCTAGGTCTTGGGAACCAACCCTACACGCCCGTGTATCTACCTTGGATACACGTGTAGGACTTTCCAAACACCCAAAATACGCGAAGACGACGAATTTAAATAAAAAACTCTTTAAGAACCGAAATACGGTCAAGTAAGAACTAAGTGTATCAAAACTTGCTTTTCAAGCCTAACACTCATTCTATCACATATGAAAATGAAAGAGTAAATGCCCTAAAAGCCCATAATATTGGATATTTTGGCGAACATATTTTGTAATAAACCCTTTTGATTTACTTGATTATGGTTATCTGTTTATTTATCGCATCGTCATGTTTAATATGTTGTATGAATGTATGTGATAAACCCCATGGACTAAGGCGACAGAATTAGGATCATGATAGTTGATCATGATAATGAGACCTAATGTCTTATAAACCTAAGTCCAGAATGTTCTTAGTCATAGGTGCAGTGAGTAGGTCAATGTACCGGAAAAACTAATACAACAGCTTGCTTGCTCATACGATGAGAGAGTATCTCATTATATGCGTTAGTTGACACTGAAGCAAGTGTGTAGGTTGCTCATTGGAATGAATGAGTTCACTGAACTGAACTTACTTGAAGATACCAATGGAATCTGTTCAATGGTAATCATTCAGTGTGATAGTTATGCCTTGATCCTCAAGGACTTGAGATTATCATAGATATCTTATGCTATATGTTAGCTTTAGTGTGTTCCAAAGTAATAGCTCAGCTGTACAAGGAACCATCTGGTATATAATAGCACATGAAGATAGATGATAATCATAGAGAATCTGTCAATCCTATAAAGGAGGAGAAACATCCTACGTGTCTTTGAATAGAAGCTAAGCTCAGAAATCCTTGCCGAGGTACGATGTGATATTAAGAAATGTTCTAATGTCACAGACGAGCGAATCTGTTAAGACAGATACATTTGATTGGCTAATTAGAGTCTTGACAAGATATCCATTTATCTAAACTCCAGTGTCTGGGATGTTAAAAAGGAACAGAAGGATTAAAGCATGGGAACTATTCACAAAAGGGTTTTCAAGTGATGAATAACTGATATTCATTACCACCACGGGTGGTCGCTGGCACCGTGCTTAGACGTTAACCACGATTGATAAAATATAATTAATTGCGTTGAATTAATTATTTATAATTTAGTTGAATTAACTATTTATTCACTGCCGGCTGGTATGAACTAATGGTCCACACGCAGGAGACACGATCGCGAAAAAACCGAATTTGTGCATGAGGGGCTGCTTTTGCCAATGTCCAAAGTGTTGGACCTAAGGTTTTGCAAAATGCAGAGAGGCCGTTTTTGCAAAACAGCAAAAGTTCGGATTTGTCTTAATATATGTGTATAATTAGTGCATGAACAAGTCTGATCTTCATGGATACCGATCCGAAGAAAAAAAAAGAAAACGGCGCCGCGGCTGAGGAGAGGAACCCTACGCTGCTAGCACGACAGGAATCTCCTCCACGTCCGGTCAGCCACCTCCTTCTCCGGCCAACGAGCCACCGGAGAACGAGTCGCCGACAACCGCTTCGGTAGAAGCTTGGAGCTTCAAGTTTTCCGGTTCACTGCACGAGCTTCCTACATCTAACCGGCGCACCTGGTCTTGTCATCCTCTTCTCAGGCATCCTTGACGGAAGACGTCGACGCCGACGGTGGATGACGACGTCCGAGTCCCGCGTTGCAAAAGTTGCACGAATTCGACGGCAAGGAATCCTCCGATCACGGCTGCGGTTGCTCGGTGACTTTTGAGGAGACGACGGAAGACGACGATCAAGCTGATCCAAGCGTCGCGCCGGCGTGCATTGACGGTGAAGCTGACGGCGTCGGCGGTTAGACTAACGCCGGGAAGCTGATTGAAGAAGAAGAAAGAAGAAGAACATCAATCTTCTTATTAGGCCGGCGGCCCAAGATTGGATCCGATCCAAAGGCTCAAAATCCGTTTAATTCGATTAATCGGGATTTCGGTTTCGCGGAGCGTCTCACGTGGAACTCAGCGTTAGAGGCCGGTACTTTCGCGGCTCTATTCATCAGATCTGAGAACCATTACGCGGCGTATGCGACTCGCCAAGGTATTTCGATTAAACTCGAACCGCGATTAGATGCATGATAGGTCGTAATAAATTAATCAGATTTAATTTTTATTATGTCATGCTTATTTTACATTACGATGGGATGTGTTCGATTATTATAGCATGCCAAAAGTGATCCTTGTATTCGTGTACACGGGGCTTGCTGTAAAAATTTTTAAATTTTCGCAACTGCCGCATCTGATGTGTTTTTTGACCCCCGGTAAGCCCAACAGTGGTATCAGAGCGTATCTTTGGCTTTTGCTATAATAATCTTCGATATTTGATCATGACTAATAATATAATTGTTAATATTTATTAATTTATATGCGATGGCATGTAATTACCGCCACCACTAACTAATAGTTGGACATAAAAACCCTAAACGAATTAAATTTTGAAATTTATTCAAAAAGCATGTTTAGGTGTCGTGATCGAATTACGTATTTATTTTTTTATTCATATGATATGGATTTTTGTGTGGTGAAGGATGATCATAGATTAGGCCGCTCTAGATTGTATGTAGTAGGAATTTTTGTAAAAAATAGCCTGCTGCTAGCCTCGTCTCTTCGAAAAAAAGCAAGTTCCCTTAATAATTAATTTTATTTATCCCTTTTCTCTTTTTAGAAAAGTTTGTAGTAGGATATAAAATAGTTATGTAATTTGAAGATCGTGAAGGAGTTCACGGCGGGACGAAGGAGTTCGTGAAGAAGTTCGAGGAATTACAATCAAGTGCATCAGATGGCAAGCTGCTACATACACGTTAGAATTTCCACTCAGTAGCGTCGAGTGGATTAGGTAGATGTCCATGATGATCTGGTGTTTAGCATGCTTATTTTCTATGGTTTTGATAATGTTATCATGTTGTTTTTGAACCCATGCCTTGTATGCGATTACATGCCTTGGTTGATTGATCAAACATAGAGAATTGCCATGCTAGGATAATAAGATGAACCTTAAAACATAAATCTTGCTTAAAACTGATTCCCCTAAAACCTTCTGATTTAAATTCAAGTATTGTATGGTTTTAAGCTTTGCGAAAAAGAACCCTAGCGCCTCCAATTATGATGAAATAGAGTCCAAGTGTTTGACCTTAATTGACTGGATGTGTACCACGCTATGATACTTAGTAAAACACTGGGTCATTAATTCATTCACACATACCTTGTGTAAGTGGATAACCGAATTAGATAAGTCTCGTTGCGAAAAACGCAAAAGACTGTCGTCATAGTTTTATACGCCACTTGAATGGAGTTTATACTTACTAAATTATTATGCGTTGTTGCGAACGAGACCATTGAATTAATTAGAGCTCAAAACAAGGAGGTTACATAGAGATGTTAATTGACAAAGTTAGTAAGTTGGTCTACCATCAGGAAAAATTAGTTGTTCATGCAAACGTTGAAAGATACATTTTTGCTTGATTGGATCCTTATCTCACTAATAATATGATTGTTCGTCTCATGTCTGGAAGTTGCGATGAATTCGTAGAAAATAGTGGAGCATCACTAGAATTAACCATAATCTATTTGATGTTTTATTTCAAGTAAATAATTGCATGCTAAATTATTTTTGTTTTTGTATCTTTTGAATGCTTGTAGATGAAGTGGGTTCTTTATGCCTATACATAATATTGGTTGTTGCGAACAAACTGACTGGACCGACACTATGACGATTGGTTGCGTAATGTAAAACTGGTCCTCGGCTATTCAAAAGGTAGCGTATGGGTCTCGAGTGTCCCATGCCTGTTCTTAACGAACAGTCCACTGATGGATGAGCGATTCACGCTGACCAAATGGAAGCAAGATGATACTTGCGATAGTTGTATCATCTTGGCCTCCATGAAGCAATTGAGTTGCAACGTCAGCATGAAAATCCTGGATAGTGGTTAGTATAAATGCTCCGTCTGAAGGAGCTTTATGCTTGAGCGCTGATAGACTGCTAGATAGAGATATCTAAGGAGCTTTTTAGGGCTAGAATGAATGAAGGAGAGGTCCGTTGCAGATCCATGTCTCAAGATGATGATTGATCGAGCGACTTGGGCAACTCGGACTTGCGATTTGGATCACGAGTTGAAGTACGACTTGGTCCTCAATCACTCCCGCCCTCCTATGCTCCTTTTGTCCTGAACTTCCATATGAACAAGTTGGAGGCAACCCTTCCAGAACTCCTCAATCATCTGAGGACTGCTGAGAGCTCTGTCACGAAGCGACAGGGGCAAGGCTGTGATGGTGGTTAGTACTTCTAAGACCAATGGAAAGTCCAATGGTGCTAAGAAGAACAAGAAGACCGTCGTTGCCAAGAAGAACATGCAATCTCGGCCTACCGTAGCGCCTACCGTAGCGCCTATGGCAGCGACCAAAGGCAACTGTCCGAGCGACCATGATGGACCATGGGGGACCTTTGCATCATGCGCGGGGACGTGAAGAAAGCTGAGTGTTGGAGCGGGAAGCAGCTCGGGAGGAGCCGAGGTATCCACGGGCGCACGGTCCGAGTAGGGATGGGCGAGCGGTTTCGCCCCCATTAGGGTCGATGCGAAGTTGGAGCTTTTGGTGTATGACGGCGATGGTGTATGACGGCGAGGTGAACGGTGAGAAGTTGGATGTGTGGATCGACCAGTTGGAGTCCTACATCTCCCTTTATGGGCATGACGATGCCCAACGCATAGGGTTCGCAAGACTCAAACTTGCATCCCATGCACTGGTGTGGTGGAATTCCCACCTACGGACACGGGGTGCCGCAGGAGTCACATAGACCGCATTCAAGGTGTTCTTGAAGGAGCAGTTCTACCCGGTAGGGTATGACGAGGAGCGGTGGAGGAGGTGGCTCTACTTGAGGCAAGACAGCGAACAAAGTGTACAAGAATACACTACAGAGTTTCAGAGGCATGTCTTGGCGCTCGGTATTCCCTTGGAGGACTAGGAAGTCCTACGCGAGTACCACGCGGGGCTGCATGAAGTGCTCAGGGCGGAGGTGGAACTATACCCTATCATGGACGTAGGGGATGCTTACAAGGCGCGGGCAAAGGCGAGAGCAAGGGCAAGGGCAAGCAAGGTGCGGCTGAGGGCAGCACGGGAGATGGAACTTCTGAGGGGTCCAAGTACAAAGATGTGGAGTGTAGCCACTGCAAGAAGAGGGGTCACATCAAAAAGAAGTGCTGGAAGTTGCATCCAGAGCTAGCGCCCAAGAAGAAAGGTGCGGACAAAGGCAAGGCGGCGTTGGTGACAACCACGGATGCGGGCGCGGGCGAGGCACCATTGGCGATGCATGAGGCGGACCCGACACTTGCGTTGATGGTGCGCGCCAAGGGAGCTAGCAAAGGGTGCCGAGGACACAAGGGCCAAAGGCAGTGCAAGCCGAGCCAAGGACGGGCACTAAGGAGCGCGAGGAATTATTTCAGCTACGGATTCAAGTAAAGCAAAACTTGGTGGAGGTTATTATTGATCCGGGCATCCAAAAGAACCTCATCTCCGAAAGCCTAGTACAGAAGTTGGGGTTGGCAACCACCCCACATCCGAATCCTTATGCGCTCGGGTGGCTCAAGAAGGATACGGAGATGAAGATCACAAAGCAATGCAAGTTCAAGTTTGCGGTAACAGCTAAGCTCATCGATAAGGTGATATGTGAGGTAGTACCCTTGGATATTTGCCAAGTGATTTTTGGTAACCCCTACCTTTGGGATAGGGATGCTATGTATTACAGGAGAGCCCAGCCGTACATGCTCGAGAAGGAGGGCAAGAGGTACATGCTAGAAGGGACAAGGGGCGCAGAGGCAACACAACTTGCCACGGTCGCGCAAGCCAAGCGCTTGGTGAATGCGGGCAGGCGCGCATGGATGCTGATGGTGCGGGAGACTCGACCAGAGCAGGCACAACAAGAGGTGGTCTCGGGGCATTTAGCTAAGGAGCAAAGGGAAGAGGTGGTGGCGCTCATAAGAAGATATGGTGTGCTGTTCACCGAGTCGCGCGGGCTATCCCCCGCCGAGAGGTGGAGCATGGCATTACATAGGTTGAGGGCGCGCCATTGCCTAACGCGTGACTATACCGCCACTCGCTGTCGGAGAGCGAGGAAATCAAGCGTCAAGTACAGGAGCTCATGGAGCAAGGGGGTGATCTAGCCGAGCAGCTCACCGTGCAGATCACCAATTGTTATGGTGCCTAAGAAGGATGGAGGGTGGAGGATGTGTGTAGATTACAGAGCCTTGAACAAAATCACCGTGAAGAATAGGTATCCACTACCTAGGATCGAGGACTTGATTGATCAACTTCAACACGCCAAGTACTTCACCAAGTTGGACCTCAAGTCCGGGTATCATCAAGTAAGGGTGACCGAGGAGGATACGTGGAAGACGGCGTTCAAGACTAAGCAGGGCCTATTTGAATGATTGGTGATGCCATTTGGGTTGTGCAATGCCCCGGCCACGTTCATACGGTTGATGAACGATGTTCTCAGACCCTTTATTGATGATTTTGTAATTGTTTATTTAGATGATATCCTTATTTTTAATCAGCATTGGACTAGTCACATAGAGCAGCTCGGCAAGGTGTTTGCCGAAATTGAGGAGCATGGCCTCAAGTTGAACTTGAAGAATGCGAGGTGGGGAGGCTCAACCTCGTGTATTTGGGCTTTGTGGTGGGAGATGGAGAGCTCAAGATTGACCCAAGCAAGGTGCGGGTCTTATTGGAGTGGCCAAGGCCTAGGAATGTGACGGAGGTGCGAAGCTTTGTAGGGGCGTGCCAATACGTCCGCAAGTTCATAAGGCACTTCTCACAAGTGGCGACCCCACTGCATGGATTAACCAAAGCAAGCGCTAGATTCATATAGTCGGACGAACATGAGGCGGCGTTCAAGCTATTGAAGAGGAAGATAACCACGGCACCGGTGCTCGCATTGCCCAACCTCCAGCGGCCTTTTGAACTGGAATGCGATGCATCGGGACATGCCATGGGGGCGGTTTTGTTCCAAGATGGAAGACCAGTGGCGTATCACAGTGAGGCGTTCCAAGGCGCACAACAAAATTACCCTGCCTATGACAAAGAGTTGTATGCCTTGCATCAAGCGGTGAAGTATTGGAGGCATTACATCTTGGGGAAGGAGACGGTGTTGCTACGGACCATCGGCCGTTGCAATACTTGCAAACTCAATCTAAACTACAGCAGGCTCGGCATATGAAGTGGATGGCGTACTTGCAACAATTCAACCTCGTCATTAAGTACAAGAAGGGCGTGACCAACAAGTTGGCTGATATGTTGTCACGGCCGCCGACGACGAGTGTGTGGCGCTTTTGTGCGGGGTGGTAATGCAGGTGCTTCCCATGGCTAATGTGGAGTATGGTCACTCTATGCAGAGGATGAAGAATTTCAGACCTGGACGGAACAAGGTCTGGCTACGGACGCGGGAGTGGTGCGGGCACTGCAGGCGCAGGCGCGGGCGCTGGGAGTGCTGTGGGCGCAGGGAGTGCTGCGGGCGCGGGCGCAGGCGCAGGGGGCACTTCGGACATGGACGCAAGGCGGACTTCAAGCGCGGGATAGCGTGCGCGCGCAGGACTATATGGGCATCCATTGGAGTGGCGTCAAGGCCTATTATACCGAGGTGATAGGTTGTGTGTACCTCGGGGTGCAGAACGGGCGAGGTGGATCCGGGAGGCGCACACGTCTAGGGTGTCTGGACATTTTGGAGTGGAGAAGAAGTTGAAGAATTTAAAAAGGTATCTCTACTGGCCACGCATGCGCATAGATGTGGAAAGGTTTGTTAGGGGTTGCACCCTATATTGTACATCCAAGCCGGCGAATAGGAAGACTGGACTCTATATGCCACTACCCGTACCAAGCCAACCTTGGGAGAGCGTGTCTATGGACTTCGAGGGAGGCTTGCCGAGCATGAGGCGTGGTCATGATTATATTTTTGTTGTTGTGGACAGGTTTAGCAAGATGATCTACCTAGTGCCATGCAAGAAGACGGTCACGGGCAAAGAGACGGCTAAGTTGTTCTTTGATCATGTTTGGCGTCACTTCGGCCTGCCCTCATCCATTATCTCGGATAGGGATAGTAGATTCCTTGGGATGTTTTGGAAGACACTATAAAGCTTGATGGACACCAAGCTCAACCGAAGCACGGCGTTTCATCCGCAAATGGACGGCCAGACTAAGGTGGTGAACCGCACCTTGGTGCATTTGTTGCGGGGTTACAACGCCAAGCATCCGAAGACATGGGACGAGAGCTTGCCTTACATAGAGTTTGCATTCAACCTGAGCAGTACATGGCTCCACTGCGTAAGACTAAGCAGGGCCTATTAGAGGTATGCCTTAGGTATACGCCTCAAGACCCTTTTGATTTAGCGTTTACTAGCCAACCCGAGCCCAACACATCTAAAGAGGCAAGCGAGTCAAGCAAGACGCGCCGGTTTCTGGGAGCATATCGCAAGGTGCACAGGGAGGTGGAGGTGCGGCGCAAGAGAGGATGCAAGAGAAGCTACAAGGCACGGGCATGACCGAGCTCGGGATTTCCATGCACATTCCAGATTGGGCGACAAGGTGTGGCTGAACCTTGGGGATAAGGGAGAGGTTCAAGGGAGAAGGGGTAAGCTAGTCTATACGCTATGGCCCGTTTTCGGATACTCCAAAAAGTAATGCGCGACAATTGCATTCCAATTGGATTACCACCATTCATGAGTATGTATCCGTAGTGAACGCGGAGAAGCTTAAGTTGTTCGAGCCTTCTATGTTAGATGATGATCAACCTATGATGTTGCCATCAATGGATGAGTTAGAATTGGGGCGGGAACAAACCCCTAGCCGAAGATGGCATTGTGGAGAGCAAGATCATCACCTATTAGGAGTGGGAGAGCAGCAAAGATACCGAGTAGGCCGGCGAGGGTCTTTGCCCTCTAAGACCAAGTGGTATACCTTGGAGGAGGGCCACAAGGCTTTTCCTCAACTGAAGTTTTAGGTGACTCATTGCAGAGCAATGATACGTACGGTGGGGAAGCTTGATCCAGGAGGCTCTTGGGTCGAGGTGCGTACAACATGACTTGGGTGCGTGGCATGCCTTAGCCGAGCATGAGTGCGGGGACCGGACTGGTTCGGGCGCGCGGACGGGCGCGCGGGAGGCTAAGAGGCACGGGCGCGCGGGCAGCGTGCGTAGGCGAGGACTTCAGCGGACACATGGGCGTGCGGGGAAGAATCGCAGCGGGAACGGGCGCGCGGGCGCAAGGCACGGGTGCGCATGGGCGCAGGAAACCGGGCAGGCCCCCGCGCGGCCAGGTGTGCGCGCAGGGAGCCGAAGTGGCGCCAGCAGTTGCAAGTGGCTGCACTTCCTTGTCATGTTTATGTTCTCCATTTATATATGTTTATTGCTCATGTAAGTGGGGTATTGATTTCCTTTGACCGGGTAGGCAAAGGGGCTTGGGGGATGTCCGAGCACAACATATCTAGGGAGGCCACGGGTTGTGTGGCAACCTAGACGAATTGTAAGTGGTTTTGACGATAGTGTTAGCAAGAGAGCTAGGCACGATGTTAGACTGGCCAACTCTCCTTTTTCCACTTAAAACAATCGGGTATTAGAACTTGTTCTTCCCTAGATCCTAAATACGTCCGAGGCACTCACGGCCACATCCTAGGACCGTGGAGGGCATACGGATCACTCTCACTCTCGCGCCGTCTCTTTCGACGCCCCATACCCCGGGGGTCACGAAAAAATAGAACATAAAGGTTTTTTTTTTTTTGGAAGAATAGACTAAAGACAAGATGTTATGAGTTAATACTTCCAATTCTCAAAAATACACTAAATTTACAGGTTAATTAAATTTACAAGCGGAAACTATGAAATTAACATTTTGATCCCCAAATTATCTTCGAATCCTAGTAGCTCGCTCTACGATCGCCGGCAGACCCTGCAAAGAACTAAGGGGAAGAAGAAGGGGGTGAGTATATAAAATATACTCAGTGAGTGACCCACCCTGGCAAAGACAACCACCAGGGCTGCGGCCACACACCAAACACATGCAAGCACAGAAGGCAATAATGCTGATGCGAATATGCATATAAATAGAAGTCATGCATATTAAACTTCTATATGCCAATGCAATCTGCACGCATAACATATGACCAGGCACACGAGGTGTATTCTAATAATCTTCTAGCGACAGATGAACATACAAGTTATCACAATATGCTGGAGTAAACAACTCACTACAAGTATGATCACACAAATCCATAATTTAGCATGCAAAACAAAATGTTACAACATGCTTTCAATAATAGCATAACACTGTCATGCACATCACAACAGACAAGTATTGCCACCCACAAAAACGACTACATAACAATACGCATAACTATTTGCATAGCCATTTGCATAACCATACGTGATATGTTGCCAAACATGAACAATGATCAGCCACAAAATCCATATAATATCACAATAAACAGTAAGAAGCAACATAACATCACATAAAGATAATCACACAACAACCCAATAGGTTATGCTGTTATCTTTCTTATGTCAGTGTGATCTAACTCATAGTTAGTCCTCTCTCTCATGTTTATTTCTGGTAAGGCGGGTCCAGCCGAACTCTCAAGTACAGGGCATCTATACCCCATCCTGGACTAGGGCAGTCCCGGACACTCGCACTCATACCAAGGCTGTCGCCCGCTGTCGCCGGGTCATCCGTCGTGACAACACAATAACTCACGGTATGGACGACCCCACAGTGCAAAATGGGGGCTACTCGGACTCTTTACGCCATATGCAACCGAGCCTTGCACAACGTAGCAATCGCCTGGCCAACAGCTGATCCACAAGGTACTTCGCCTACCGTCCTTCATAGAGGCAAACTCACCGCCTTAGATACTCTAGTTAGAACCCTCCGCCCCCGATATATTCTCCACCGGAATCATCACATCGGGCTAACTCAATCGATACTCGACGGAGATCCAACTACACAGAGTACCCACATTTTTTATTAAGGCACAAACATCAGGAGTGTTCCTACAGCTATTTCACTCCACAGCTCGTGCATGCTCAATAACATCAATATCATCATGGATAGCATAGTTATAGAGCAACCAATCAAAGTTTATAATATAAACTATCACATCTGTACATAACACGGTGCACATCCACATAACATGAATTTTAGCATCATATGAGCATCACAAAAGCATATAGCATGATCGCATAACAACTATCATCACAAAACTCAGGGTTCATAACCTGGTATAACATGAATCTCATAACACATCATATTATACACCAAAACAAACATATCAAGCAAGTTTCCACATCAAGCATGCAAGAAATAACTCGGTGCTTAATCACTAGCACAATCACAAGATAGTAATGCATTCAAGTGTTAACACATAACACATAGCACATATCTTAACACCTACCACATGTGTATCAAAACGATCAACCCAAATGCATCGTAAGGTAGGTCAAACACTTATAATAAGCATGCATTCATACAAGCACTCCCGTTAACAATATCGTTTAAATCACACACCTGGGGAGTCGTTCACGCAGGCAAACACATCACTATCTTGTTGTCCATACAACATAACTTACATGATATTTCTAACATTCCTAATGCATACACCCACAGAACTCTTGTTCACAAGCATGATTAGGTAATTTCAAATACATGCACAAGTTAATATTCGCATATATCGCCGAGCACAAACTAGCCTATTGCCCTAATTGAGTCGACAAACAATGCCACACGAAACATGTTGTTCATACAACAGGGAGCATATATAAGGATGTCCAAACATGATTACAAGCACACCCTATTACCATGCATGACCATATATCTCTAATCGACTAACATTTATATATTCTGATGCACATACATCTACATGCACTCTAGCTAAATCCGTCCGCACACTATCCCACTGGTATTGACATTCTAAGGAACGCGAACACCACTACCGAGCGCCCAACATACAAAATCATGCTCTCGAACAATGTCACACAAGACAATCAGTATAGCTAGCATGAATACTACTGTTATCTAGCATGAAAATCATCAATGTCGAATACATGTTATCACAGCCTAGAAGTCACATGTTATTTTCAACATAATACCTAGCATGCTTTTCTAATGAATAACATTATCTAACACAAGCTAACGCAACCAAATCCACATCATGCCGGCATTTCGTATCTAGACAAGCTACTATATCATAGCAACAGTCCTAGCATGATTTCTAACAATATTTCTAACAACCAAGTGAGACCGCAGGGGCACTCACCTTAATCCGAACGTAAACCTTCTAGGGTTTACAGATCGGCGCGTAAACGATGAAGCAATTCCGGAAGTGATCCCATGAACGAGGCCGCGACGAGGGCCGAGATGAGGAGTCTGTCAATGGTAATTCTTCAGTGTGATAGTTATGCCTTAATCCTCAGACTTGAGATTATCATTGTATCTTATGTGTACATTATTTATACTTTAGTGTGTTTCCAAGTATAGCTCAGCTTTACAAGGGAACCAACTGGGTGTAAATAATAGCACATGAAGATAGATGATAACCAATAGAGAATCTGTCACCTCCTATAAAGTAGGAGAACATCCCTATGTGTCTTTGAATAGAACTAGCTCAGAAAATCCTTGGCCGAGGTACGATGTGAATTAAGAAATGTTCTTAATGTCACAGACGAGCAAATCTATTAAGACAATACATATGATTGAGCTATATTAGAGTTTGACAGATATCCATACTTTAAGCTCATTCGGGATGCTAGAAAGAAACATAAGGATTATAGGGCATGAAAACTATTCACATAAAGGTTTCAAGTGATGAATACTGATATTTATACCACACGGGTGGTCATGGCATATTGCTAGACGTTAACCATGATCTGTGAATAAATATAATTAATTGGTTGAATTAATTATTTGTTAATTAGTTGAATTAACTATTTATTCAATGTCGGCGTGGTACTGAACCTAATGGGTCACACGCAAATGAGATGCGTTCGCGAAAAATCGAAAATTTGTGCAAGAGGGGCCGTTTTTGCCAATGTACAAAGTGTTGGACCGAAGATTTTGCAAAATGCAAGTGGGCATTTTTTGTAAAATGGCATAAGAGTGGTTTTTATTAACCGAATTCGAAGAAAAACGCAGCGCCGACGCGACGAGGAGAAACCCTACGCCGCTAGCACGGTCACCCTTCTCCATTGATGGGTCGTCGGCCGCCACCACCTTCCTCCAGCGACGTGCAACGAAGGCGAGCATATTAACCGGCGAACTTCAATCTCGGTTACGAACTGTTCGTCGATCCGAGATACCGATTAAGCTCTTGGCCGACAGTGCGACGCATTGGATCCCACCGAACAGTCGACCTTCAACCTTCTCGGCCGGCCGACGGCCACGACGTTAAGCTCCGGTTGCTCACGGTATTTCTTTCCTGCGTGCAAGCGTTGCACGACGCCGATCCGTAAAGTTTGGACGACGACATCTGCTTCGTCTGGTTAAGGAGACGACAAGCACGGTGACTGGTTGCCTAGAAACTTTCTCCGGCAAGGATTGACGGTGAGGATCGCAGGCGGTTTCAGCTGCATCGTCTGGAAGAAGAAGAAGAAGATCTCTTCACGGGCTCATCTTAGCAGGCGGAGTCCTTATTGGATCCAAAGGCCCAAATCCGATTTTAATTCGATTAAAATCGGATTTCGGTTTCGCGAGCGTCTCAGCGTGGACTAGCATTAGTAGTCGGATATTTTCACGGCTCAATTCATCAGAATCTGAGGATCATTACGCGGCGTGTGCGACTCGCCAAGGTATATCGATAAACTCGTACCGCGATTAGAAGCATGATAGGATCGAGTTAAAATTAATTAGATTAGTTTTAATTATCATCCTTGGTTTACATGCGATGTGAATGTTTCGATTATTATAGCATACCAATGTGATCCTGTATTCGGGTACACGGGCTTGTGTTTTAAAATTTTAAATTTTCGCTGCGCATCTGATGTGTTTTTCGACCCCGATAACCCAGCATTTGACACGTCATTAACAGCATAATACATGACATGATACAATTAAAGATGCGATAAATATGGGAAGAAATCACAGTCAAATATGCAGTTAAGAAAGTCAAGATCTTGAAAGTATTCATGAAGATCTATCCCCTAATTAAGGAGTTTGTTACCACAATTATTATTATGTAATCTAGGGTTCATAGATAACTATATAACCTCATGACGGCCACATAATTTAAGATCGGCTATCTTGTACTCCCTCTACCACATAGTAAAAAATATTCCTCTTCGACTGCCCGTGGACGTAGATGATGATCACGGAACCACGTAAAACCTGTGTCTTACATCTCTCTATTCACGTAATCAGTGAGTCCGATCTCAAAATCACCTCTCCATCATGAATCAATAACGAAGTAAATAAACAAGATTTTAATGGAATAAAGATCAGGTAAAAGAAAGTTCAATTCTTGGTTCGATTTTCACCTACATATGCAATTAACATAACCAATTGTAACGTTGTTCTGTCTTATTTTGGAATTATTGATTCTAGAAAACAACAAGCTCTGTTATCCAAATTGTTTTTGTTTTAATCATCACTACTGAAAAGTAGAGATTTCGGAGAAGTGGCCCTCTAGAATGGCCTTGGAAGGACACACATTTATGAGATGGGATTGTTAACACAGACGATCCTGTGTGGTTTTCATCTGGGCCCTTAATCGGCCTAATATGTATTACGAGATTTTTTTATTAAACTTTCGGTGATTTATTTGATCTATTTTTATGTATTTTTATGAAAAATTTTGAACTACAAAGTTGCAGATTTTGATGTGATCTTCAATTATGTAGTTTAAAATTTTTCGAAAAATTTCAAACAATATGTCAAAATAATGATCAAACATTTTGATCATCATTTTGACACAATATTTAACATTTTTTCGAAAAATCATTTGATCATCATTTTGACACATTGTTTGAAATTTTTTCGAAAAATTTTGAACTACAAATTGTAACATCAAAATCTATAAATTTGTAGTTCATTATTTTTTATAAAAATATATAAAAATAGATCAAATAAGTCAACGAAAATTTAATAAAAAATCTCGTGATACGTACTGAACGATTAACTGCCCAGATCACATGTTGTTGACTATATTCTTCTTAGAAAATGTTCAGTTCCGTGCTATCATGGATGCTATTATGGAAGGGTAACAAGCACAGACAATTCCATCTCCACATTTATATCGTAGAAAATGTTGTTGACTATATTCTTCTTAGAAAATGTTCAGTTCCGTGCTATCATGGAAGCTATTATGGAAGGGTGGGGCTCAGTTAATAACTCTTCATGTTATTTTCTTCAAATTTTCTTCCGTGCCATTAGTACGAGTGTGCGACTGTCTTGGTGTAATTTAAACAACACTTGTTGTATTGTAATGTATATCATTTATATTTCAATACAGCACATAGAGTTCAAACTATATTAAGATAAATAGAATTCTATTTAGTTGTAATGCTAATTAATTAACCTTTCGGTCCTTTGCCCGTTTACTTACCTTCTCTCTCTAGTCTATATATATATATATATATATATCTAATATGCTGATAAACACTGTTATACCACGTAGTATTTTAAATAATTTTTGATGTGCGATATGGTATTTACTCTTATATTTAAAACAAACCACGTGATATTTATATTAATTGATAGAAATTTACAAAGTCATGAAATTTATTTGAAAATTATGAAATGTCTAATTTACAAATAAATACTTAATTAAAATAACAACTTATAAAAATAATCTAAATACAACATAAAATTTAATATAAAAATAATTATATTATATATTATATATTATGTAATATTGATTTTTTAAAATAAAAATTTAACATGTATATATATTATAATATAATATTATTATATATACTATATTATATTTAACGTCAATGTTCGAATAATTTTGTATATAATATTTGACAAATTTTTTACTCTAATAATATTTTACGAATAAAATATATATTTAAATAAAAAACAATTTATAAAATTAAATTTAAAAAAATTAAAAATTAAATTTTTTAATATTTTTATTTATATATATATATATGATTATATATACAATTTATAACCGTGAGTCACATATGTACAAAACTAGTTCTCTCTTAAATTCTCCCATCTCACCCTTCCCAATGTCTGAGACCTTTCCGAACTGCCTGATCGACTTCTTGATCTCTAACCTATCCTTCGACGCCTTGGGGTTCGCATCACTGGGATGGACGAATTGCAAAATTTTACAGTCATTTATTAGAACTTTCTTACGCCGATGGCGGAATCCATGAAGGTGCAAGAACATAAGCATTGCTGCAGGCCCATCATTGTTAATTATTAGCATAATTTTATTTAAAAAATTTACTGCTCAACCCCCTTATTTTTAGGGTATTTCGAATCAGCCCCGAAATCAGTTTTCCTGCTGACGTGGCGGCAGCCATGTGGCATTTCGGAGACCTAAACAGTAAGAAACGGAAAATGGAGGGTTGAACTGTAATTTTTTTTTATTTTATTTTTCCTTAAAAAGAAAAAAGAAAAATCTAGAATCATTCGATGACTGAATCATGTATTTGCTTGTATATTGGCAGCCTTCAATAGTTCCCGAGCTAAATCTCCAATTGTTCGAAGACTAAATCTGTATACTCAATTTTGGAATTGTAGAGTAGCAGTAACAAAAGGATTTGATTTTTACATGGAAGAGTAAGATTCTCTTCTATGGCAAAGAAATATATTCTTCATAGACCAAAATAGCATGCACTTATTCTAAAAGGATAGCAATTCTGGAATGGCTATTTTTTTGAACTTTGAAGCTATCTAAGATATAACATTTTCTTGTCATACTAATTAAAGTTTTATCAACTGTCTTATATATAGAGTTCTGTTAATGAACGAACCCACAACTATTCAATCCCGGTCATGGACAGATATTGCCTATAAGTTTGCTACAACTTTGTAATGCTGTACATATTGTTGGTTCTTTGGAGCTGATTTGCTGCATGAATAGGTTAATGGATGCATTTCCTGAGCAAACGAAGGAGCTACAGCAGTATCATCAGCAGCTTTCTAAGACAGTCTGGCTGATCTTGGTTATTGATGGAATCGTTGCCTTACCCTTTAGACAAATAGATTCTGACGAGAATTAGGTCTCAGAGTTTAGAGAGAACTAGAGGAAGAAGAGGACTTGATAGCTTAATTACATTGGACTTCCATGAAGCCACTGCAAGGGGCTTTCTCTTCTTAGCTCATGCTGCCGCCTATGCCCGGGACAAAATAACCGACTGATCTATAACTTATCACCGACAGATTACTTTTTTTTTTAATGAATCTCAAAAAGGCTTCGGATACCTAAATAAATATATATATATATATATATAATATATATAATATATATATATATATATATATATATATATATTAGCTTTTCTATTTTTTTCATCAATATTTTGTTTTTCTTTTGTTTTGATAAAATTCACCACCAAGTTAAATGATGTGCAACTACGAACTGTAGAAAGATGGAAGTGGTAGTAAGCAACGTTATAGCACGCTGTTGCTCGCACAATTAACTGATCTTAATCATCATTCATTGCAACAACTGGCAAGTCTTAGACATGTACTAATGATGACACTGTTCATTCTGGTGAGAACAGTTGACCAAGAATTAATAAAAGATAACTTTTGCTTATAAATCTAGGAAGCACATACACGAACACGGATACGGGAACACGATAAGACATAAACATAGGATACAATAATTTTCGAAAAAGTAAGACAGGGGTGTAATTCGGACAAAGCAGTAAAAACAAATAAATAATAAAAATTAATTAATATTAAATATTTAGATATATAAAAATACAATAATATTTGATAATAAAGTCAATATATGATACAATATTTTATATCTTATAATAATTTTAAATAGTAAGTGTCTAATTTGATCAACAAAAAAAAAAAAGATATAATATTTGAGTTTCCTTATGCTCAACATGTGTTTTTAATTTATTTTTCGGACACGTTTCTGGCGTGTCTGGTACGTGTCCGTAGAGTGTAATTCCCGATTTGTGCAGTGAACAGAGATATCGGTCGTCCGACACCTAATTTCGGTCGACCGATAGTTGCAAACAAGCACGGATTTCCAGCAGTTGGGCCTGTGCCCAAAACTGTGAGGTTTAGTCTCAAACAACGTGTGCGGAAGACATAATTGAGTTTATACACTAGGAGGCCTACTGTTAGCACATCTTAAGTGGATCAACTTTTTTTCGGACTAGAAAAGGGACTTGGCTGTGTGGTGCGGCTTGGTCTTGAGCGATGCGGTGCTCGGGATGGGTCATGGTGTGATAGAATCAGTATCAGAGTGATCCTATCGCATGTACGCTAGATTGTGCGGAAGCATACGGGAGGAGGACTGAACGATATTTGGTAGGAGTGCCTCACCGTGCTGGGCCAAGTACATTAGCAATATACCAACGAGAGAGAGCATGGGTTAGGGCTTTTGCTAATGACCCTTCTTGCATGACGGAACGTCGTTTTCTATGGGGAGGTTATGATACCCCTATTTGCACAGTAAACGCAGGTATCGGTTGATCTATCCAGGTTCGGTCGACCGATAGTCGCGGATAAGGCACGGATTAGGCCGGAATCGGGCCTGTGCATGAGTCAGCAATATTTTATCCCATACCGCAAGTACTTAGGACCGGTTTGAGTTCATACACAAGGGAGGCATAGTATTAGCACCTCTCAAGTGGATCCACCCATTTTTGTTTAGAAAAGGGATCTAGCTATGTGGTGCGGCCAGAGTTTTGACGGCGTGGGGCCTGGGGTGGTCGAGACGGGACAAAAGTGGTATCAAAGCGATCCTGTCACCTATACATTAGGTTGTGCAAAGACCAGACGTGAGAAATACTGACAGGAATTTAGTAGAAGCGCCTTACCATGCTTGGCCAAGTGCACTATATCGACGAGGGAGAATCTGGGCTAGAGCTTTCGCCAGCTACCTCTCCTGCACAGCAGGAGCTTCGTATCCTATGGTGGGAAGGTTATGATGCTCTGGTTTGCACAGTGACTGATTTGAATGGAGTTAGAAAAGTTGTAGCTTTTTTAACATTATTCCTTATTTTTTTAATTATCTCTATTTTATTTTTCTGCATCAATTCTTTTTTTCTTTTGATAAAAATGCACCGCCAAGTTGAAATTTGCACAACTATAAACCTAGAAAGTGAAAACTAGAAAGCAACTAGCACTGTTTACAAGGTACTGATCAGCGTTGTAGGTCCGCTGTTGCCGGTGTAACTACGTGATTTTAACATCAGCGATGTAGCTCTGTTAACATCAGCTCTGCTTTGAAAAAAATGCACCGCCAAATTGAATTTTGCCCAACAAGAAACCTAGAAAGCAACTAGCACTGTTTACAAGGTACTGAGCAGCGTTGTAGGTCCGCTGTTGCCGGTATAACTACCTGGTGTTAACATCCGCGATGTAGCTCTGCTTTTCAAAGCTATTCCAACTTAGTCACTACTTTTTAAATCAGCCAGATGTAAGCAGTTCCAGCGTCAACAAAACATAAGATTCATTTGCAATAGATTTAAAAGAGGGGCTAATCTGAATTTAAAAATGGAGCTTACTTGTGTTTATCGCTTATAGCAACAACAAAGCAGTCACAATCATCTACTAATGATGATACTGTTGATT
The DNA here is from genome assembly GCA_002076135.1 of Xerophyta viscosa. NCBI lineage: Eukaryota > Viridiplantae > Streptophyta > Magnoliopsida > Pandanales > Velloziaceae > Xerophyta > Xerophyta viscosa. The sequence continues at coordinate 57,149 of MJHO01000032.1, forward strand.
CGGGTTGGAGCATGATTGGAGCTAGAAAGTATAGACACGGACACGGTTAAAAATACGACGTGACGTGAAAATGGATAAGGCAATTTTCAAAAGAGTAGGACACGGATATAATTCGAAAATGGCAAGAAAAATACAAATAGTTTTAAATAAATTACATTAAATATTTGAACATCTGAAAATATAATAACAAAAATCATGCATATAACATTTTACGTTCTTGAGATAAATTTAAGAAGCATGAGTCTAGATCCATCAATTTAAAATAAAAAATATAATATTTATTATATAATTATATTATTTATTACTATTTACTGCTAATACTATATAGCATTTTATTTCTCAAATAAAATTTTACAAAGAGGTTTTCTTTAAAAAAAAAATTAAAAAGATATCCGGACAAGTGCCGGATACTCTTGTCTAGCAGTGTGAATTTTTTTTTTTTTTTTAAATTTCGGACACTTCTGCGCATCGACACATGTTCGACTGCATCCGTAGTGTCCGAGTTAGATACTACATGGGGCAAAATTTCGGCGTGTCTGCACTTTTTAGGGCTGGTATATGCTCATTGCAATAACTAGTGGTATGAAACTCAATCAAAAGTTGGAGTATCCTTCAAATCTTTTTACAAGCCGATTGTATATCTTCGATGTTATTACAATCTAACTATACATATTGGTTCGGACAATTCCAACTTCAAAGAAAATTATTTGCTAAATAAGGGGCAGTTTATTTTGAGTGAAAAGTAGAAAGTGTAAAAAAGTAGTAAAGTGAAAAGTGAAAAAAAAAGTAATAAAAAAGTGGTAAGGTGGAAAGTGAAAAGATAGTAGTAAGATAAAAAGTGATGGAAAAGTGGTAATAAAATAGATTTGATTTTTTTTTTTTACTTTATATTGTAAAATAAAAAGTAAGTAAAAAATTTTATTTATAAAAAATTCACTTAATATATTATTTAATAATAATTAAATATAATTCTTTAATAATATTTGAAAAAAATTATTCATTAATAATAACTAAAAAATAATCTATAAGTTAATATTTTTATAATAATTTTAAAATAATTACTATTTTATTTATTAATTTATATTGTTAATAACTAAGAAATTATTATTTAGTTTATTTAGCTAAATTATTTAGTAATTATATATTTTTTTTTTATTTTTATAAAATATTAATAAATTATTAAAATCATTATATAATTAAAATAAAATAATAAATTTATTATTTATTATTTATTATTTTTAGCAACTTTCTTGTTATTATTATTGTATTACGTTTTATTTTTATTAAAGAATATAAATTTATTATTTATTATTATTTATTAAAAATAATAAGTTTTTTATTATTATACATTTTTATTTATTTGCTAGTTATAAATATACTAATTTATTTATAATAATATATTAATATATTAATTATTTTAGGAATAATAATTATTAATAATTATCGATAAATACTAATGACACTCACTTTACTCCCATTTCCTAATTTTTGATGAGAAAGTTAAAAAAATAAAAATTATATAGAGATGAAAATTAAAAGAAAAGTCAGTTTTTCAATTTCTCACTTTTCTATTTAAGGTAAATAAAAAAGCTGACTTACCAACTTTCTATTTATCACTTATCTTTTAAAGTAAACAAAAAAAAACTGACTTTTCAACTTTCTCACTTATTTACTTTTTTACTTTTCTCTCTAGTTAACAGGCCCTAAGGTTTGTAGCGGTGGAAGATGGACTGGATTGTCAGATCAGAGAACGTACGTATCCACTTATTCATAAAGGTTTCCTCACATATATTAAGAGCTTTAGTCTTTTGTCAAAGTTGTCAAACATTTTAAATCAGCATTATGAGTTTGTCTCTTCAATGTTCATCGCCGATCATGTGGATTGATCTTTCTTCTTCCTTATCCATAGGCATAGAATTATTGGAACCACGTTAAATCATGTAATCTTGTCTATTATCTTTTTTATTTGCTTTTGTAATAATCTTAAGGTGTTTATTCTATTGTTAGTTTCATAATGATATAGCATAAAATCGGATGGATCACGTGGCGTGGAATCAATAGTTGGAATACAAATACAGATGGATACTAAATGCAATGTTTAACTAATCTTGGCCAAACCTTAACTCTATAGGCTTCGATGTAGGTCACGGTTTAGATCAGTTACGTCTCGATATCAGCTGACGATCTCAGTATCAGTTGATGATATCCGTATGAACAGAAGACTGTATCGGTGACTATCTTAGTATCAGTTGAAGACCTCGGTTGTGGTGGCCCATGATCTGGGGTCGCCACGTGGATCGATAACAAATTATACATGCATGCGGAAGCTTGTGAAATTTATTACGTATGGTTTTTAAAACTCAAGAATACGTTGAGAATTTCGAAAATGAAGCAAACAATTTGAGACGAGGTTTGGACGGACTATCCAGCGCGTGGCGAACATCCGCGAAGGAAACGATCATCATCACATCACCTAAACATGGCATGCTACAGATTCTAATACATCAATCTCCTTTATTGATACTAATATTCGATAATCCTTAACAATCTAAGGTCCTCAACTATAACAAAATTTTCAAACACTTTTATAAAAATCTAGCTCAAATAATATTTTTTTAAAAATTTTGGAAATCTCAAATACCTTAGATATGCATTTCTTATCATAATAAATACTCAAAAACTAAATTTTAAGCCATTTAAGGAGATTATCAAATCTTTATTCTAGAGCCTTTTTTGGTCGACCGGTCGGGTATTTCGGTCGATCAATGTCACACCCCGCTCTCCGCCCCGGGCCCAACCCCCAAGTCCCAACCGCACCACACAATCGGATCCTTTTCCCTTCCGGAAAAGGAGAATTCTCATGGTTGGTGCTAAGCAAGGGCCTCCCACACTTATTAACCCAAACATCTCTCTCACACAAGAGATGTGGGACAAACCAATTCAACCCATGCGCAGCCCAAACCTTGGCCCAACTTGCGCATGATCCGCATCTATCGGTCGACCGAAACCTGCTTAAATCGCGTACTTTTTTGCCGATCCCGCCCAAATCCGGGGCATTACATCTCCGACACCTTAGGATACAACGTCCCTGTCGTACGGGACAGGTCACAGACGGACTTACATGCCCAGTCTCTTTCCAGTCACACGAGTCGCAAGTCGTGCATCATGCCCCTACCGAAGCCTATCTTTGCCTTACGCGGGTCCCTGGACCTACGCACCAACCCGTATCTATGACCGGGGTTGCTCTGATACCATTTATGTCACGTCCCGCTCCCCGCCCTGGGCCCCACCCCCAAGCCCCGACCGCACCACACGATCGGATCCTTTTCCCTTCCAGAAAAGTGGAATTCTCTTGGTTGGTGCTAAGCAAGGGCCTCCCACACTTATTAACCTAAACATCTCTCTCACACAAGAGATGTGGGACAAACCAATTCAACCCATGCGCGGCCCAAATCTTGTCCCAACTTGCGCATGATCCGCATCTATCGGTCGACCGATCAACCTTTCGGCTGACCGAAACCTGCGCAGATCGCGCATCTTGTGCCGATCTCGCCCAAATCCGGGGCATTACAGTCGATAATCATATAACCTTGATACTGCAACTTCGCTGATAAGATCGATCGACCGATACGCATTTCGGTCGCCCGATAGTTATTAAAGTTGCTGTATCAGTTTCAGATATACATACAACCCGTATATCCAAAATCACCGAAAGACTTCTTGCATGCATTTCGAACAAATAAGAACGTTTATAAAGCATAAATACACGTGTGTAAACATTTAAAAGTGATTTCCAACTCATATAACACAAGTTATGCGTATGAAAATGTGTTTTCACCAAAAATACAAAAAATTTCTCAAAATGAAACCATATTTCCAAATGTTGGGCATCTACAATAATCATAAAAGGGGGTTGATGGAGTCGCAAATGGTTCAAACACCTGTGTCACCCGAACGTTTATAGCAACCGAACACGAATAATCAGTATACCATATTGTAAGGTTCCGGATTTGGTAATATTGATATTTATTTTAAATCGGATTTATTCGGAGTTTGATTTGGTTTTATTTCGCGTTTATTCGAGAGATTTATTTGGTTTTCGGGTATTTGACTTGTATTGGAATTGATTTGGGTTTGTTTAGTTTGATTTTAGGTGTTTTGGTCTTAATTGGGCCCATTTGTCGGACCCGGCCGACCGAGCCAAAGTGGCTCGGCGCCCAAGCGACAGCCTGACGCAGACCGAGGCCCAGCGTAAGTGGCTCGTCTGATCCTGACTCGCACCCCTCTCTCTGCCTCTCGCGCTCACTCTCCCTCGCTCGCCCGACCCTCTCGCCCGCGGGCGCACCTGCGATCGCGCCTGCCACCGATCGCCGCGCCATCCGCGTCGCCGCGCGTGCCTCACCTCACCCTCCTCTTTGGCTGCGTCTCTCCCTTCTCCGCGCCTCCGAATTTTTCTGTCGCCATCGCCGTTCGAACTTAACTTGCCGCGCCAGCGCTACGATAACCGCACTTGGCTCCACGCCGACTGCGAGGCTTCCGCCGTCCTGAGCAGAACATGTGGCGCTCCTCGTCGTCGATTGAACCGCGTCCGCCCGGATTCACTATCCTCCGGCCTCTGCTTCGTTGAGGCCGCCGCCGCTATGCCCGTCCGCCGCTGCTTGCTTCCGCCGTCATCATCGAGGTCGCGCCGCCTCTCCGACGTCTGTTGCTCCGAACGCCGCCGCCGCCTCTGGAGCCGCGCGCGTCTCCGGCGAGCTTCTCCGGCGAACCCGTCTGAGCCGTCGCTCCGTCTTGTCTTCGGGAACGCGTTGCCCTGGGCTCGTTTCGGTAGAACTTCGTGGATTACGCCCGATTCGTCGGGTCTCAATCGGTAGGATGGGACGTAGGTAGTGGAACCCGTGACTTTCGTATGTGTAGTTGTGTGAGCATCAGATGCTATATGTAACTAAGCATCGCTTGATGTTGGTATGAATAATCTACACGGATGAATGCCATAGTAGTTGTTGAACCGATACCTTAGTAAATGTGGTCTATAGTTGATATATGACTTGTTTGGACATCTAGATAGATGTGACACCTGTTAGTTAGATGACTTGATGCTGTCTTGTTTGAGTAAGTATTAGGGCATGACTGCTAGGTTTATACTTACATAGAAATATAATATGGACATGTTTGATTGCTTTGGACACTAGTTAGTGGTGTCAAACGCCGCCTGCGCTCTAGTTATACCTGTTGTAGAGACGTTGACCTAGTTGCGGCACTTGTATGTGCCTGTCTCTAACTGATTTTGGTGAGTGTGCGCCGCTTGCGCTTGTTATAATGTAGTGGAGTCGTGACACTTGTTTGAGTAGTCCGTGTGATTGAACTATTTTAGTTGGTATACGAGCCGACTGCTCAGGCTATACCTTTAGCGAACAGAATTGTGCCATTTTATCGATTGAATGCTTGTGATGTAAAGCATACGGTATTTGTGGATTGGTTTGTGATTCATTACCGCTTTAGTTGATGTTTGAGTGCAAGTAAGCTTGTGCTTGTGAACTTGTTGTGGACCAGCATGCTTATTATGTTGAATATGCTTTATTTGGGTAGTTGACCCTAGCATATATGTTGATGTTTGAGCATTCTTAATTTGATCAGAATGATGTTATACGATGTTATATGACTGGGTTTTCTTGGTTGCTAATTATCTTAAATCCATGTTATGTGGAACTGCTCAAGAATTTGGCATTTTAATAGACAGCGTACGTCATACCTATTGTGCTTGTGATATATGTTGATGCTCGAGGTAGGAGCAATTTATATATGATGTGATGCTCGAGGTAGACAAGATTTATGTTAATTAATGCAAGTGAATGTTTTAAAAACTGAGAGTAATGGTTTGAGGCGTAATGTACCGTTTAAGCTCGTTCGATCACCCGGAGGTCGTTGTAGCACGACTCAGGATGGGTGACGGGCCGGAGCCGCGGAGCGCGCCAAAATTATGTAGCCCAGATGGGGCCAGTAGACGTAGTTTCGATCGACCCTTTGGCCGGGATGGTGGCTACGATGCCATACGACGCTCGTTGAGGTCACTCCGGATACTGACCAGTTCCGAGTAGCTCTCATGTAAACGTCTATGGGTTCGCCTCCACTGAGGGTCATGTTGCGCTTATGTGCACTTGCGGAAGATTCTGATTCCTTGGTACTGCGCAGTATACCAAAGCTCATGGGCGAGTATAAATAGATTTGGAAACATGAGAGGATAACCGGTTTGGTAGTTTAGTCACGTGACTTAGAAAGTACTTAACCTGCAATGGTTTGGGTATACGATTACTTTAATGTTCATGCATTGTGTTGAATGTTTATTTATAAGTAGTAGTTTTGTCTGTTTGATGATGGATCCTTCTTATATTGCCTGTACGTGATAGCTTATAGTTGATAAGCATGCTACTTGATACTTTGTGGTTACCGTTTGTAGCTTAAAGTTGTTAAGTTTATAATTCGGACCGTATTATTCGGCTTATGCTTGTGGATATTGATGTTTATGTGGATTTGGCAAGTATGAATGATTGTATATTTGATAAGTAATTTGGCATGCAAGATATGTTCTGGTGTACAGACTGGTGTTGCATGTAGCATATGTGATATCGTGCAGTTTTTATTTTATGCATACAAGTTTGTATCGCATGTGTGCTTGCCTAGTGTTGCTTGCTAGTGCGTGACTGGAGCTCTAGCAGTTGACTTGAGAGGCTGCTAGGGTGGGTCACTCACTGAGTATATATTTTTTTATATACTCATGTTACTACCTTTTCCTTCAGGTTGTCGCGAAGATCGGACCTCGGGCTTACTAGCTTTAACAACAAGCTCGCAGCTTGCGACTGTATTGGGCTCGGACCTCGGGCTTACTATCTTTAACAGCAAGCTCGCAGCTCGCGACCGCGAGCTGCGAGCTCGCGTCGCAGCCGTCGGCGGCGTCTCGCCGCCCCCCAGCGGTGCCCCAAAATCATACCCTGAGGTTTCGGCTTGCTCCCGACTCGATGGAGACGTCAAAAATTGCGTTCGGAGCTTCGATTAGCAAGTTTTCAGGTTTGCGACTTTTCGGCGCGTTTCGGCGGCCGTCGAGTTTTGATACTGTAATAGGTGTTCCTAAGGTCTTCGAGGGTCCTAAGTTCAATGGTGTGGTTAAAATTTCATTTCGTTGTTTCTGTGATGAGATATAGTGCGGTGCAACTTTATGTTATTTAGTTTTATTTTGTTTTCCGCCCGCTGTGGCTCGCCGGTGGCGAACCACGGTGGCATTCCGAGGTCCCTACGCTGCAGAGACTATACTTTGATAATTTTTGTGAACTTAGCTAGTGGTTAGGACTTATACCTAGGATTGACGATTGCGGGTGCGACTTGTAGGCGAGAGTTCCGGCGGCGTCGAAGGCTGCGAGTTGGTAGGAGCAGCGGCGGTGACGTCAATCGTGGCGACGGAAGGAATGGCGGGGAGTTGCAGTCAATGATTGTGCGCGTGTGAGGATGCTTGGGGATCTCTTCCTCTCTCTCTCTCTCTCTCGGTGATCTCTCTCGTTTCTCTCGCCCTTTCTCTCCTTCTCACTCTCTAATCTCCACGCAAGACCCCCCCCCCCCCAGACTCTCTGCAACCTCCTATCCCCTTCATTTATAAACATTTTAGGGAAGGCAAAGATGGGATGTATTGGGGGGCTACGACATAGGGCTATAACATTTGATGGGAAGGAGGGGGTTGCAGGCGGCTGACCTCATCATTTTGTCCCTATATTCATTCTTAGCGTATTACAAAGTAAGCCCCTTTATTTGCAGATTTGTAAAAAAAAACCCAAGATTTTGCACAATTTGGTCTCCGCATTTCATGTTTTGGCAAAAGTGCCCCCTCTACGTACCAATTTTGGCTCTAGCAACTTTGTCTTATTTACACATGATCCGTTATGTCTCAAATAAGTCAAATTAAACTTAATTACGCGAATTGAATTTAATTTGGTCTTTAACTGGGTTAATAAGATTAATCAAGCTGTACGGTAACTTGTGTGCCATTGTTGACTGCGAGCTGGGCCGGACAAATGGGGTGTCGAAAGTATGCCTCTGGGGAGGTCGGTGAACACGGTTTGAAGTCGCTCATTGGCCCGTGCGGCGGTTGCAAGAGCGAGGTTCGGCTGCTAGAGAGCATAAGAAGTCCCGATTAGCCCCTATTTTACGCTGTGGGTTCGCCATCACTGTAGGTTATGTAGTCGCGTAAAATATCCGGCAGCACGTACCAGGACCTTGGTAGCGTGGCGAATTGAGCTCACATTGAGAGGATTATCTCGGGTAGCGAGGATGGGTTATAGGTTCCCTCGGTCTCGGGAGACAGTCTCTAGTGCGGGTCCGCTCTACCAGAATGAAAACATGAGAGGACTGACCTTGTTTAGGGTTAGTGATACACGCTGACTTAACTAATAAGATTATGCATAATTGGTTGGTCGGGTGGTACCTTGCGATGATTGTAAGAACTTTGGATGCGTTTGTGATTTGATGACATGCATTATAAATTTATGTTTGTTGCTTGTTGTATGTTGTTTGTGGTGTCGCATTAATGCTCCTGAGGAGGGCGCCAATGTGCCGCTCGCTGAGTCTTTTTGACTCACTGCTCTTGTTGCCCTCTTTTCAAATCCGTGCGCGAAGGGTAAAGAGCTCGCATCAGCGGATAGTGTGAGAAGATCATTTTGGGTATAGAAGGTATATTTTGGGATGGGCTAGATGTGTAGTAAACACATAGTTGTATATGTAGCCCGACTCATGTATATATTTAGTGTTATCTTGTAAATGAAAGTATTAACCTACAATTGTAGTATTTTGTATTTTGGAAACGCTTTTAAAGTATAAATTTGAAGTTGTACGTGTTTAAGCTTTAAAAGTATTAAAGAGTTAAGTTTTCTGAAAATTGTTGATTTCGTGCCAAAATGTGTCTTGGATTTTCACTTTGGTTTTTAATGACTTGAGCAAGTGTATTTATGTTGTTGCAAGCTCACCCTTGGTATTTTATTGATTTTGAAAATATAGCATGTTTAGGTCTTCTTTTTCCGTATTTTCGGTTAAAATGAGTTTGGGCCACGATTTGCCGACTCGTGATTATTTTGGATGTGCGGGAGCACGTGCATATGTATCTAAGGTAGATATACGTGGATGCAAGGTGGCCTCTCACAGTCCAGTAGGATTACGGATTCCGAGACCGCGAGTTGTGCGCCCTTACAAATATGTTTCTACTGTTTCTGATATTTTCGGTCGACCGATTTGATTTACGTTCGACCGATAATTTAAATTTGCCTTTACCGCTAAATCGTATGAGCTATCGGTCGACCGAAAGTTTGGATCGGTTGACCAATAAAACCCTCTGGAATAAGAATTTCAAATTCGATTTAAACGGGTTTTGATTTAAATTTTGGGTGTTTATTTGGGTTTAGTGGACATATCTAGGGTATGTGGCACTTCCCAAATGTTTGTAAAAATACAGGTTAAGCCGGAATTTACAAATTTGTATCTTAAGTTTTAAATAAAAATATTTTAATGTTTTGGATCCTAGGTTACTATGGATTTTCTTGTATCAATGGAGGAGATTAATACTTTAGAATCCACAGCAGACTTTGTCAGATCTTGCGGTGAAATCCACCTTTTCTATGGACGGTAACCCGGGATCGAAAGTCCATGACTCGGCTCAAGCTTCCCAAATTGTTTCGAAATGGTTTCCATACGTTTTCTAAACTCGTTTTATATATATAAAAAAAAATACTTCGGTCCGTCGGAGTTCAGGTTGCTTCTGCTGTTTATTTGGGGCTCCTGGCGGATCGACCCCGATTCGCGTGTCCGGCCATACCCTGGGGGGGGCGCGGGTCGATCGCGACAGTGGGAGCTTGAAATCTTTCTTCAAAAGGTACTGCGAGGAGCAACAAGTCATGCAAGACATGGATCCGAAGCTCGCCCTAACAGCGTAAAAAGAAGAGGGGAGGGAGTTAGACACAAGCAGCTGATGTACGATTTCCATACGAATATACCAGAAATCTTGACTTAATATGAAAAGGTTTGTCTTACAATTGAAGCTGAGGAATGAAAGGCTGAGAATAATCGAGCTTAGAAGTAGCAGCTAGAAGATCAGCGAGATGATCACTACGACAGACGACAGATCAGCGGATGACCTCGGTATCGGCTGTTGACCTCAATATTGGCGGAGTTCATCACACCTCAGCCAAGATGACCTCAATCTAGGCTAACCTCAGTATCAACACACTTCAGCTAATACAATTACCTCACCTCGGATCAGATCAACAAAACGCTCGCAGATTTCAGTAGTCATTTATAAGCTATTTAATAACTGCTTTATAAGAAAATAAAGTATGAATAGATAAGGAAAGGCAGCAAATATAATAAGTTCTTGATACGATCAATATTTTATACTTTTGTTCTCCTTACATTAAGTTAATTTGGCTTGTTCTATGTTTTATTATGAGTATTAATGTCGATATTTGTGTTTAAGACATAAACTATGAAATGAGAAATTCCAGCTTATTAGCATCTTGACTTTTGCTGCTTGTTTCAGGTTGTTCATTATGTTAAAAGTCTATAACATCAAAGTGGTCTTCAAAGAAATTGTAGAGGACTTCTCCAGCATTCCAGAATGGTATAATGAGTAAAAATCCAAGTTATTTTGGGCCTCCAAACGTTGTTTCAAAATCTGGTATGGGAAGCTAATCTAGACATCCGACACATGGAGCTTTAAAAGGATATATCTAAGGTTTATGATATCCAAATCATGTGATTCAAAAGCCCAAATTCATTTAAACATCCAGGCCTATAATTCTTCTATAGAAATCGAACCTTAAAAGAAATCGTTTAGAGGTTGGAAACAAGCTTGAAAGTTGAAGCAGAATAGGAAAGTGCGGCTGGAATGAAAGATCTAATATGGAAGCAACACCGCAACAGAAGTGTAAATTAGGGACCAGAAATAGCACGTAGGTTGCATGAAAATAGAACCTTAAGGCTTCCAAAAGGCTAAAGATAGGATATTCTGTTAACCATAAAGGCAAAAGGTGGAATTGACAGACTAGATTCCAGAAAGCCATGAACAGAAATATATCAAGGGTTGGGATTTAATGCTGAAAACCAAGAATAAAAGGAGGCAACCGGCTAGGCCAAGGGAAATGGATTTTTTCTTTGTTTTTTCCTTTGGTTGGTTGAGCCGTTCACCATGCATGGCTAAGATTGTTATTTGGTTCAAGAGAGATTCGAGCTTCGGTTTGTAAGATTGTGAGGCATCGATTTTAAATTCTGATTTATTTCGATGTGAATTTTTATATTTCTTTGTGTTAATTTAATATGATTGTATAGACGATTTTCTGAAATAGCTAATTAGTTAATTGTTTTTGTGGTTGAATGCTACATTAATTTCATAATCCGTAATTGTTGTTGTGAAAGTTAATGAATATAGCAATTAGATTACACAAATATGATCGTTTTTTATTGTATACTCTCTAGATAGGAATCCGAAGATTATATTTGGTATGTTTTATCTTTTCTTGTACACATTTTCCAAAAGGAGAGTTTGTTGTCTATAAATGAGAGGAATTATCTTCCATAGAAGGGATTTCAGACAAGGAGAGAACTCTGTAAAAACACTCATCTTAGTATATTTTTTTAAGCCGATGACGACGAGAAAGCCTGTCATTTTACCTCATTGTATGAGGGTTTTCAAGTCAAAATCATGTGTCTTGTATGCGTGCTTGATACTTATCTTCTAAGCCAACCCCTGACTTCGAACATATAGTGACAGACCGAGGTGTGACTCAATCACATAACATATGTGATTCATAGTGAAGAGTCCTACAGCAACAAGCTACCGCAAAGGTAGGTGAGATGAGTTTGGTTTATGAATCACTTTACTGTTAAATGAGTACATACAACTTGGATGATTCTATCAAACATCGTACTGAATTAAAACAATGTTGTTTTAATCAATTATATCATGAAAAATTCCATGAACAGAAAACATTTGAACTTTGTTAGTTGGATGGAAAGCAGCTTCCCCTTTCTCTTCGATTCCTATAAATAGGCATGATCAGAGTTCAACATACATACCCTGAGAAAACACTCAATAGCCACGGTTTTCCTACAACTCAAAAGGAAAACTAATGGAGACCTTAGGCAGCATTTCTACTAGGTGTCTCTTCCTTTCCTGCCATGAATCCATCACGAAGCTTACGCTTGGAAACTATGCATCTTCGATGTTCATTAAGCCGAGCATCCAACGATCCAAACTTATTCTAGGAAAAAAGAGATCTATTGGTATGACTTCTAATAGCATTTTTATCTAGCTGATTCTTTTAATATGTAGCTGATTGTATTAATCTAGCTGACTCTTCTAATACCGTTTGGTACATAAATTTTTTTAATATAGTTGATAGTTATAAAATGACAAAAAAAGACATTAATTATATCTTACTCACATATAAGATATCATTTAAATTATTAGTAAATACAATGACATTAACTAATAAATACTTTAAAATATAAAAGTATGAAGTTCACCAACTATCAAATCAATTAAAAAAAAGGTACATATGTCCACTTTTTTCTAAATTCTAAATTGTCTAGCGTTTCACAACGAAGTAGCAATCTCATTAGAAATTTTACATTAATCTACAGTGGTCCGAATCTTCATCGATCATACAAATATTTTGTACATACAACAAAATTTCATGTCACTTTATTTCCTCTAAAATAGAATACCATATTATTACATATACAATTATAATGTTAAATGATAATACCCACATAAAATAGATATATATCATTTAACAGTGATAATTTTATTTGACCCACAAAGGATTAAAGAAATAAAAGCAAAAATCAATAAATAATGAAAAAGAGAAAGTTACATTTTAACTACAACACTGCATCTCCTTTATCAAGCATAACTGGAATTTTAATTTGGAAGATCAAAGATGCCAAACAGAAACAGCAATAGATCTTCTATAAATCAAACCCTTGACTCCTCTCTTAACTTTCTCTTCTCTTCAGAATTAATGGGTAAGATATAATATCACGAGGCCAACAACGATGGTGGAGGTCGTGGTGGATTTAACATCGTGGGTTTCCTCCTTGCCATGGTCAAATCCCATTCTCAACATCAGGATGTCGGAGAGGTTAAGGTGGGATGGCAGAGAGGTCACCGACGGCATGACGGCGATACGGTGGTGAGGCTGCAAGGGTCGGTCGGAAGACAGGGTGAAAAAGAGGGAATTAAACACTAATTTATAGTTAGTATTAGAATATTTAAGTAAAACGACTATTCACATCTAGCAGCTTATTGCTACATGCTAATGGAGATAGCATGTGGGAACAAGCTAGTTTTTAACAAACTATCTTTTACACGCTGTCTATAAAATTAATTTATCAAACACAATTTATAATTTAAATTTAAATTATTTTATAATCTATTATCTATAATTTGTCCAACAAGCTGAAATCAAACACAGCTCAAGTCATTGCCCACATCTTTTCTCAACAAGAACATGGACAGGCACCCATTTTAATAGTAGTACCTCATTAATAAACCGACTGCACTCCTGTCCACTCCTGCAGAATTGAGCCGGCATTCCTAGCAGGTCTCTCTTCCTCTCCTGTCACGAGGTAGTTGGCAAACTACACATGGAAACCATGCTCTCTTTGGCGTTGGTGAAGCCAAGTTTTAGAGAACTCAATCACATTTACGAAACAGTTCTTTGGGAATTACAGTTAATGCCCTTGAGCAGCGGAGCTTACAGTAGATGCATATACATATTGATGTTTACTGTTAGCTTATAATATAAACGGCTATTCCGCTGGCAGTACTAAAACTCTTACGTGTTTTAACGGCCGTGGCCCGTGCCACATAGTTAGAGTATGTAGCTATGACACCAGCATATAAAGTCATTTAACTGCCATCACTTTCCGTACTCATTAAGCACAGATTGCATCGATAGATTGGGGAGATTGCTGTGAACATACCAGATAAACGAGAACTGTTCTTGTCATTGATTAATCTTTTACTTGCTCTTTAGCATGTGAGTCCTATCGGAATTGAAAGAAGATTACGGAACTTCCTTGCTTATCTACTTCATTTTTTTCCTAGGTGAGATATCTTTGCAGGCGGCAACTGCAAGGCAAATTGAGATAACCGACAAGCTTGAAACGTCGACCAATGTTGCAGAGAATGTCAAGGTAATTAAATGACCTAAATTAAAGAAAATAGTAATTGTTATCACCAAATATCTTAATATAGTCTACACATTTTTTTAAATTATTCTGGAGAAACTCAGGCCTAGCCAATCCACTATTGTCCGAGCCTCGTAACAGATAAATCCGCAGAAGGCACCGATCCATATTCCGCTAACAAGGAGTTACAATATTTGATTTGAGCAGATCCGAAGGTCCACATTATTCTTCACGGAGTACAAAGGGAATAACTTTCATACTTTTGTAGGTGCTGCTTGCGGGATTCAAAAATAAGACATCTACTTCAAGCTAGAAGTGTTAACCATTCGTCCAAGGCACCCGATGCAGTCTATACAATTAATAAAACCCTTAAGTATAAGCCCAATGAAATACAACAGTGGTGTAGAACCTTCAACACGTGGTAACCCTACATCCGAAATTCTGTCATGTTTTACTTGACGATTGTGTGGATGACACTTGGTAGTCCGTAGAATGAATGAGCTGACAAAGGGGAGGAAGTTGCAGCAGAGTAGTCCAGAGATGAAGAGATAACTAAGTGGAGATGAGTGGAATGACTTTTTGTTGACAGTAGTGGCATCCGTGCATGCCTGCAGCATCCGCTGATATGGCACGAAGACCGTTATTGTAGCTCGGTGGCTATAGAATAACTGAATTTTTTATTTTTTAGCAAGCTCTTTTTCCTAATTACAACCAAAAGTAATTTAGTCATTCTAAACAATCTTCGGTTAAAATTGATGGAGCTTTGGGCGATTTTTTTAGGTTTTGGTGGTATGTGTTCAATGTTTTAACCCTGTGAATGCATTGATTACATCAATGAAATTAAGCAAATTTTGGTGATACAGGAGGAAGAGCATTTGAGGTTCGAGAAATTAGTTAATGAAATCAAAGATAATCTTCGGTCTGTGAAAGGCTGGGGGATAAGCGTTTCAGCGTATGACACTGCATGGGTCGCAAAGATTCCTTCTGTTGATGATCCAAACAAACCACAGTTCCAAGAATGTGTAGATTGGATTCTTAAGAACCAGCATGAAGATGGATCCTGGGGTCAAAACGTCTTCCTGTTATATGACAGGCTTGCCAGCACTCTATCATGTCTTCTTTCCTTGAAGACTTGGAATGTCGGCGAAGCACAAATGGCAAAAGGTATACCGCAAACATCTGTCTGTTCGTTTCCTTCTTCGTTCGCAGCTTTTCACAGTATGACTTTTTTTGGCCTGTCAGTAATTTCTTTTAGCACGAAGCGGTGGGATCAGTTGGTCAGAGCAGCTGAAGAGCATTACACACTTGCTCATGCGCTTGACTTGGGGTCAATACCCGCTTGTCCGTTGTGGGCCACGTGAGATGACGAACTTGTGGTCGGTTTACCAGGTAGCCTGGTCTCGGGCCTGCACTCCCTTGGTTTTACGTGGGACAACAAATTCTAGCAGTGCCAGAAGGGTCTCTGTCCCAGCCTCCAAAAAACAAAGAACTTCCATAATAGGATTAAAGTTGTGCACGACTTACCTTTTGAAAACATTGTGCTTGACTCCTAGAGAAGGTTATCGTTTTAGATAGTTAAGAAGAATAACAGAGATAGAAAGTAAAAATTTTATATGATGGAGTTAGATGTTTGAGTAGTTTCTTAAGGCGACTTCATATATAGCCACAACTGTTTATTTTTTTTTTATTTTTTTTTAAAATCTATATCCAGAACTTAAATCAAAATTTTCATTATTTTGATTGAAAGTCTTTAAGTGCAGAATCTTATACTAAGCAAAACCAACTTCTCCAACAGATCGGTCTAGGAGGACTTACAGATGTTCATGCTCAACGTTTTAGATAAGGATAAGCAAGCATGTTAACCATTTAACGAAAGCTACAAATGATCATTTCATTTACACATAAATATACAAGAACCTTGACCTAAGTATATATTCGGATTGGATTATGTTCTTTTGGAAATTGAAATTGGTAGAGATATGCACGAATGGCTAGCTGTCTGAGCGGAAATCATTATCACAGAATCCTTGGGGGGCAAAAAAAAAAAAAAAAAAGAAAAAAGAAAGAAATTTCAAAGAGGAAAATCCAGCAGTTTTGTAATTATCAATTGACTAATTGATGTGCCCATGAACTATTTCAGTAAGGCAAGTTTCATGAGTTCATTGTAGGACTTCACTTCATGACGGAGTACTGTAAAGGTCTTGAAGATCAGAATACTCGGCTGTTACCATGTGGGTTCGAGTTTGTATTTCCTTCGATGCTTAAGGAAGCAAGAGATCTTGGTCTTGATCTTCCTTATGATCTTCCATGCTTAAAGAAGATCACCACACTCAGAGATGCGAAGATGAAAAGGCAATGCAACTGAACATATAATCTGGACTATCCTAATGTTAGTATTCAACTGAACATATATGATTCTTCACCTTTACAGGATCCCAGTCGAAGTGATGCATTCAGTATATACCACAATATTGTACTCCTTAGAGGCAGTTCAGGAGGTTGTCGACTGGGATAAAATTGTCAAAATGCAATGTCAGGATGGGAGCTTTCACTCTCTCGCTTCCTCAGCGGTCGCATACATGAAGACAGGCGATAAGAAGTGCCTCGAGTTCTTGACAAACACAGTGAGGAAGTTCAACGGTGGTGGTAAGACACTGGATACCTTTCGAGTTCATCTTTGAACATGAACTGCACCTAACTAATTGCTTCTTTCAATATTTGATAATCAGTACCTAATGAAGCTCCAATCGACAATTTTGAGAGAATATGGGTGGCTGACACAATCCAGAGATTGGGGATAGACCATCTTTTCCAAAAGGAAATTTCTGATATGCTTTACTATGTATACAGGTAAAATTAGTTAAAATGTCAAGTCAGTTACTTACTATGCATCTGGCACGGCACATGCTTGTGATTTATGTATCATTCTACCCTTCAAACTCGGACGGTGGTTTGCTATGAGCTAAGTTTGTAACCAGCTTCCTGCAAACTTCCAAATACAGAACTCTTTTTAGGAAAGCTTTGAACTGCATTATAGTTGATTTAGTTACTTTTACAATTTTGCAGTTAAAAGTTTTTTTCTTTTTTTTTTTTTTTTTTTTTTTTTTTTTGATATCTACTACAATTTGAACTATAAGTTTTAGAGCATAACTAAATCAACCATAGTAGAGATCATCACGTTTCCCAAAAACGCCCCATGTAAAAGTTTCAGACAGTTTATAACAGCCTGGCTGCACTCTAGCTCGAACCAAATCGCAAGTTCCTAAAACTCATCCATGCCTTTGTTGAAATCACGAGGTCTGTGCTAATCTATTTGTAAGATATCTTTTTTTTCTTTTCAAAAAATAAAAATATATCTGCTGACAGACATATTGGGGAAAGAGGAATCGCTTGGGGAAAGTACTGTCATATTCCAGATGCGGATGATACTTGCATGGGACTAAGGCTATTGAGGTTGCAAGGTTATGCAGTAACTCCAGGTTAACTTATCTCAGCTATCCACCAAACTCATCTCGTTTAGTTGTCACATTATTATTACTTTTTTTCTTATTCATAACGTAGAAAGTACTTCGAAGTATGCTTTTTTAATCATATAACATATACGTGATTTTACAGACATCATGGAGCATTTCAGAGGCGACGATGGCAACATGGTGTGCTATCCTGGAGAAACAGACAGAGGAGTGTCGGACGTGTTAAACTTATACCGATTTTCTCAAATTAAATTTCCTGGAGAGAATATATTGAAAGAGGCCAATGACTTCACTAAAAATTACCTAAAGACTTGCTTAGAGAAAAATGATTTAGCGGACAAATGGTCAATGAAGAAAGCCCTCAGAGAAGAGGTATTACTACGTAATCCGTGTAACTCTAAATTAAGGTATGCCATTTCTTTCTTATCGTTTCTACCGATTAGGTGACTCACGCCTTGAGATACCCTTGGAAAACAAGTCTTCAAAGGCTTGATGTTAGAGAATATCTAGACCAGTATGGAGAGAATGATGTTTGGATAGCCAAGACTCTGTACCGGTAAGTTAAATCTGATAGAGTTAGCTGGAGTTCGCGGCATCCAAAAACTTAAGTTGTTTTGTCGTAGGTTGTTTAACGTTAACAATCCCAAGTATTTGGAGCTAGCCAAGCTGGAGTTCAACAGGCTGCAAAACATCCACAAAGAGGAAATAATTTCTCTTCTAGAGTAAGTTTCTTAATTCATAGAACGAAATCATCATCACTGTTGTTCTCCTAAGGCTTGACAAAAAATAAAATAAAAATAAACAAATAAACGTTAAAGAAAATTCAACCTGATCATCTACAGACTTCATTTTACATCCTCAGGTGGTGGAAAGGTTGTGGACTTGGTGACCATTTTTCGATCGAAGCAGGGCCTGAGAAGATCCATTTCTTAGTATCTGCAACTCTGTATGATCCAAAATTTTCGGCCGCTCGGATAGCCTACACAAAATGCAATTGCTTGGAGAACATCCTCAAAGATCATTTTGAGAATCATGAATCTGCTCATGATTTGAGAATAATATGCCAAGCAGCTCAAGAGTGAGTCCAAACTTTGACTTTCTTTAACCTGAAGAAGCATAGCTATAAGTTGAAGAGTTGATTGTACTTTAACTCCCTATGTCTGCAGATGGAATCCTTCACTTGTTGATTCACTGCCTCCTGCAATAAAGCTAGCATTCCAGGTTATGTATGCTACATTCAATGATCTGGTAAAAGAAGCAAGCAATGCCCAAGGGAAGGACATGTTTTCTTACATACACAACATAGTAAGTTGTATACTCAATAGCATATATATATGTAGTTGAAACCTGCTGAATTTGTGAATTCCTAATGGAGTTGGCCATGAAGGATAATGGTCTTTTGGCATTTTGACAGAGATGGAAGCAACTTCTGGCATACTTAAAAAACAGAGAGATGAGGGAGGAAAAGCATTCAGAATTGTCAAGGCAATACATTGAGGTCGGGAAAAGAGACGCAGGTGTTGCAATAAGAGTGCTTCCCTCTATGTTTCTCCTCGGAGAAAGACTGCAGGGATATGATCTCCGCTGTTTGGATGACCGCTCTAGGTTTCATAACATGATGTCCTTGTACTTGACATTGATCGAGGCTAAGAGCAATGAGGTAAGAGGAATTCTAAAATGATGCTTGACATCTCTAATGCTTATAAACGTATAATGCTATGCTCCTTTTTCCCTTGTTTCAGAGCATTCCAAATGAGGAAGTCGCTCGAGTGGTTACTTGCGTGGCAAAAGAAGATGATTTCCTTGGGGATGGAGCAGAATCTCACCTTTGTAAAGTACTTGATGATTGTTTTGATGAGCTGGTGCATGAGTATCTCAAACCTGGAAGAGTCCCACGCAATAGCCGGAGGTTGATGTTCGAGCACGGAAAGATAATGCAACATCTTCTACATGCTAAAATTGATCCTGAAAAGCGAAAGGAGATGATAAACACAATGGCATACTTGTCCACTCCAGTCTGAAGCCCTGCCTTAGGAATATTAATTAGCATAAGCAAACCCGGGAGACTTCAAACGTTTCTACACAAAGTTTACAAGTGTTCAAGTGATCGTCGAAGCTGGTTATATGTCAAAGTATCACCATATATATACAATTTAAAACCTTTCTAAAGTATGACAGAACCATGTAATGCTCTAGGATAAATAAGCATGTTGAATGAACTTTTCTAGTCTATTAGAATACAGAAATCCTTGGCCAGAAATTTTATGGCAAATTTGGCAAATCGGGCCTCCCCTTAACCCTTATTTGGCAAACAGTGCCCCCCTCTTCAATTTTAAGTGAATTGCGCCCCTTTGTGCTGTTAAATGACCAAAATGCCCTCGCCTTCTTTTTACCCCGCGTTGTCTAAAACCGCTCATTGTTCGCTGTCACGTCACCGTCGCGTCGACCGACTTCCCGCCCATCTTTCCCGCTTTTTCTACGGTGTTTTAATCCAGTCCACGCTTATTCATCGTCTCCATTACCAAGCTCGCGCGTCTCTTCCTTCCTCTGCTAGTAAAGCTCCAAAAATGTCGGCGGATAACAACTCTCATTTCACTCCTTATCCAATTAGACAAATTCCATCCTCTTGCATCTCTCCATTTCCACCATCCTTTAGATTATTAGAAGAACGACGATCTCGACTCGAGAACTTTCATTGAGCCTAACGCATGGCGGACTGAAATGCGCGCAGTAGAAGACACTGATGACGAAGAAATGGCGCACGGGAATACAGCAAGAAGTCAAGAATATGATCTGATGAATAGATTGGTATCGGCGTATGATGCGTTTCGGAAGAAACGCAAGTGAAATCCGACATACCTTCAAACTGCACGACGATCTGGAACGCAAGCAGCTGGACATCCTATAGCCCTAACTCAACATTCAGAGGTGGTGTTCCTCCTCTTGAAGACGAAAACGACGACGATCTGCCAAATCTGATGATTGGAACAACTATTCTGTAGTCGGGAAAAAATTCAAGGCAATTTCATTCAACCTGCATGCACTGAGAGAGCATTTTCGAAACAAAACCAATGAAAACCAAGAGCTGAAAAATCGTAGTCAAATGCCGGAAAGACGAATGCAATTGGAGATGCGGAGGAAGAAAAGTTAGAGGAACAGAGGAGTTCATAGTAACAAATCTTGTGGATAAACATACATGCGGCCAATCATTGAACGTAAACACAAGCAGTGTAGCAGCAAGTTGATAGCTTGTAAGTAAATATTAAATCAATATTATTTTTCTATAATTTAAACATCAATATACATGTGCTCAAAAGTGTTCGCAGGTGTTCGCGTCTGTTTACCGGTGTTCGCGAGTGTTCGCACTGTTCGCGCGTATTCGCAGGCGTTCACAGGTGACCGCCGAAAAACCCTCGAACAGACGCGATCACCTGCGAACACCTGTGAATACGCGCGAACAGCTGTGAACACTCGCGAACACCGGTAAACAGACGCGAACACCTGCGAACAGGTGCGAACACCGGCGAACAGGTGCGAACACCTGCGACCACACGCGAAATCAATTAAATCGCGTTTGTTTACCGGTGTTCGCGAGTGTTCGCAGCTGTTCGCGCGTATTCGCAGGCGTTCACAGGTGACCGTCGAAAAACCCTCGAACATACGCGATCACCTGCGAACACCTGCGAATACGCGCGAACAGCTGCGAACACTCGCGAACACCGGTAAACAGACACGAACACCTGCGAACACCTGCGAACACCCGAGAACAGGTGCGAACACCTGCGAACAGGTGCGAACACCTGCGAACACACGCGAACACCCGAGAACACCCGCGAACACTTGCGAACAGGTGAACAAAGATTTTTATTATTCTTATTTTATTTATTGTATATAAGGGTAATACGTGTTTACTACACTACAGCGGAAATTGTTGATCAATTACGTGAAGATGAAGATTATACGCCAAAAATGATAATGACAGATATTTGAAATAAGTAGTTGAGTGCTCGTATTGGCTGGCAATATAAGGGAAAAGAAAGGGCACTTAACACAATTCGTGGAAACTTCGAAGATTCTTTTAAATGACTTAAGCACCACTAATAGGGAAATAAGATTGCTGGATTTATTGACAACGACGTTGCTTTGGAAATGGCATAGGAATGCGCTTTCCATCACCAGGGTTCCTATTGGTCCTTCGGAACACGTGCAAAAGATCTTTCCGCTGTAATTCCGCCAGTTCTCGGTGCGACGGTTTGTCATCTTCGGGGTAAATACCCGGTTGCTTGATGATGGCAAAAGCGGTGGACGGTAACAACCATTTACTTCTTTGCATTCGCTGTTGTTGAAATTGAAAAGAAGGAACCACAATGAAGTGGTTTAGAATTGGCTAAGGAATCGATTGGATACATAGCCCAGCACATTGAATTATTAAGATAGGAGCGCGGACTTGTATATAAAGATGGCGATGTTGTAGAAGAGGTTTTTCCAGAATGCTATCATTCTTACTGCATGGTCATAGTCCAAAATCTTGGTTGGAAAATGAATGACAGAATAGCAGCTAAATTATTATGGCTGCTGCAAGAGCTCGAACAGAGGGGCATTTCCCACAAGTTTGAATCGTGCAAGATTTTTAAAGGAACACGATGAATCCCTATAAATTCAATATGACCATTCCTAAAGAAAAATGGGCAAATCTTTTCCCTCCCATAAAGGTAAGACTTTTTTTTGTATGTCAACGTTTTTTTACTTATGGTCCCGTAGGTGTTCGCGGGTGTCGTAGGTTTTTTGCAGCGTTTCGCGATCACAGCGCGAAACCTAAGAAAGCCGGAACAGCTGCGAACACAGGACGCGTACACCAGCGAATTCCTTCTTTTCTAAAGCTTCATCATTGATGTGTTCATAGTAGGGATGTTAAGCACTAACTGGTGCGAGAGCCATGGAACTCCGTAATGAAGAAATGCTGCAGTCTGCCAATTTTGCAAACTTGTCGAAGCAACAAGAAAAAGTGCTCAGAGTATTTCTAAAGTGCAGAATAGCTTCTTCATCATGGAATACAGAACTAACTCAAGAAAGCAAGAGTTATTCGAGAAAAATCTTAAACGATCGAAGTTTCTTTCGTACAGAGGGCCTTCCGATGTAGAATTTCAAGTTGAAGGAATGAAATAGTTTGCAACGTGGTTAACCTGCACAACTGACTTGCTCATGCAGGGACTGGGACGTCATCGGAACTGCTTGTCGTCATTCCTCGTCGTATTTCATCGCCAATAAATCCATACGAATATTGTGATGTAATCTTTAGAACCTCTAATTACCGTTCCGCTTACAGTGGGTTATAAGACCAATGAGAGGAAGTGAGCACTGGGATACGAGACGAAACAGATGGAACCCATAATGCCACCTGCTGGCAGTGCTACAGGCCGGGAGAAGGAGAAAGGCAAGAATGAGTCAAGGGGATCTGGAAAATTGAAACGAAAGTACTAGATGTCAAAGCTAGTCACACAGCGTTCTTCCCGATATCCTCCTATATCGAGTGTGGACATTAAGTACATGCATCGTTACTTTGATGATGTATTTCATTTTGGAAATTGGTAAAAGTGGAAATTTTTTTTTTTAAAAAAAGTTATGAGAAATGATGAGAGAATGTTCGCCGTGTTCGCAGCATGTATGCAGGTGTTTGTATGGGCGTCACAATGTGTTCGCGGGATCTTGCACGTGTTCGCAGGTGTTTCTCGCCAGTGTTCGCAATGTTGAATCTGGTAGCAGTTTGTACGCAGATACGGGTTACATCGCAGGTGTTCGTTGGCTGCTGCGAACACCGAGGAAAACTAGTGAACACATTCGAACAGCCGCGAACACATGCAAAGACCATCGAAGACCTGCGAACACCTGCGAACGGTAATCTGAATTTATTTATGAAGGCCTTCGTGTCAATTTTGTACATAATTTAATTAATTTAATTGAATTTATTATAATTACAAATCGACAAAATTGCTTACAAAATGTTCGTAGGTGTTCGCGGGTTATCGTTCGCTGGTGTTCGCGGGTTATCATTCGCAAGTGTTCGCAGGTGTTCTCGGGTGTTCGCAGGTGTCCGCAGGTATTCGCGGGTCATCTTTCGCTGGTGTTTGCGGGTCATTGTTCGCAGGTGCTCGCAGGTGTACGCGGGTCATCGTTTGCAGGTGTTCGAGGGTCATAGCTCGCAGGTGTTCGCGAACAGCCGCCAACACCTGCGAACAGCCGCCAACACCTACGAACACCCGCGAACACCTGCGAACGATAACCTAAATTTATATTTCAAGGCCTTCGTGCTGAATTTTCTACATGATTTAATTGAATTTATTACAAATACAAATCAACAAAATTA
Organism: Xerophyta viscosa; assembly: GCA_002076135.1. NCBI lineage: Eukaryota > Viridiplantae > Streptophyta > Magnoliopsida > Pandanales > Velloziaceae > Xerophyta > Xerophyta viscosa. The sequence goes on from MJHO01000032.1 coordinate 81,209, forward strand.
CAAAAGTTTAAAAAATATAGGTTTGATAGAGCGTCTAATCTGCTGGTTTTGTCTAGTAACAATTTTGCTGCTACCTTTCCGCGATATCTTTTCGCCTCAATTGGATCCCATGTCAACTGACGGGCGGATTGTAGGTAATCCATGTACATGAGAACAATTATTCCACAATCCGTCCTACGAAATTGAAGAAGGAGAAATGTTATTGTTTGAATGCTTCAAAAAAAGTAGTAGAGAAAGAAAATAAACGGTAAAGTATTATAAAGAAGAAAATATCTGTTGGTTACCCATGCTGCATAGGTATATTTTTCATTTCGTGATCTTCCAGGCGTGTTGTTGCCGGAAAAATGTTGGGTAGGCGACTTTTTAACAAATTAGTCACTTGAGAAAGCCTTTCCTCTTGCCGATGTATTGGCAGGGACTTGTAGTGGAGGAACTTTCTTTCAACATCATCTATACACATTAAATACAGTGTTCATCTGTAAAATAGGTATGATATATATCTCTACACTGGCAGATCTCACGAATATGCTGAAGCTCCGTGGTCACAGTAAAATTATCTTTGCCAAATTGTGTTGCCGCCTGTAATAAATTTAAGAGAAAACAAAAGCATTAGAAATACATAACAAGTACAAACAAATTAAAATTTCCAAGGTGTGAGCGGTAATACCTCGAAAAGTGAAGTGCAAAATATACATTTGAGAAAAATTTCAGGATACTCAAGTTGGCGTTTCTTTAGGAAAAAAGTATATGCGTCTATTATTTCGTCGCCTGATGCTGATGGGTTTATCCTCACCAGGATTGGGATGACGCACGCTCCGTAAATCTTCTCCGGTCGGATAGGGTTACGGAGAGAATCCGAGTCGGTGAGATGGAGGGGTAATCCCGGTTAAGTAAGATGATTATCAAGCCTCTGTTTAACGTGGAAAACCCTCAATAGAGGGTAGAAAAATCACAGGGAGGGAGTCCTCAAATGTTTACTATGTATATTTTGCGTATACAAGTATAGTACTATCTCACCACCCTTCTTAGGATTACAAGTGGGGATTTTATACAGAGATTAAGGAGTATTATAGTAGTTAATTATCTCCCGAATCACTGTAGCATTTCCACGTGTCCTTTCCCAGGGGTATTACAGTCATCGAGTCTTCACGGAGCTTATAGCATGGTATGCTTTCCGTTCGAAACACGACGCGTTGTTCGTGTTTCGGGCGTTTGAGGCGATCCCTATATGTCGGCGTCGCAGCCCGTGGTCGGACGTTTAGGCACGTCGTTGTTTCTTAATCGGGGTCCATCTCGTACTAACAACGGGGAGCACTCCGTTCGGGCCAATCTTTGGACCATATCATCTGCCCCCCGATAGATGGGCGGCCTTGTCGGCTCATCTGTCGGAATGCACTTCTTCGGTGTCGAGCGTGCTCCGTTTTGTTATTTTTTTCGGTGTGGTCTGTCCGAATTGGGACAGCTGTCACACGGTGATTCGTTGGCCGAATTACCGCGTAGATGACTGTCGTTCTCTACGGTTATAAGTAGGGCCCGCGGTCATTTTCTCGTTTCACCGTGATCAGAAGTTTTCTTTCTGGAGTAAAAGTCTTCGATGAAGAGCTTTCCAATCTAGTCCTTTCTTAGCGTCTCGTGTTCGACGAAGAGCTTTCCAATCTTCTCTTTTCTTTGCATCTCGTTATAGATAAGGTATGTCTTCTCGTAGCTCCACGGGCACGGAGTCTAGTAGCGACCAGGGTTCCAGTGAGAGATCTCACGCTTCAATCCCTGCCACCCCGCGTGTTCCTCCTATATTTGGAGGGCCGCCAGTGTCTCTGGATACTACGAGGGACAGAGTAACCCCGGAGGGGGAGTTTATCAGTCGAGTTGCCGAGCAGCTCCGTTTAGACAGGATGAGGGCCACGTTTAGTGAGATCGTGGTAAGGCAACGGAGAGGAGAGGGCTGGCAGTGGAGCTCGAACTAGTCGAGGGCAAAAGGCCCAAGGGTTCCTCCTGCCAGAGTTCAATCCTCGTACCGCGTCTCTTCCGTGACCGAGGAGCAGTTGGCTCAATGGAGAGAAGAATATGGCGTCCCGTCTGACTTCGAGGCGAGGGCGGCCCTGCCGACAGAGAGAATGACAGATATATCCGAGAGTGGGTGCCATTCCGCTTGACATGTTTAAAGCCGGTCTTGTTTCCCGTTTGCTGCCGTTTATATCCAACTTTTTGCCTTATTACGCTATTACTCCGGTTCACCTATCTCCAAACTCGTACCGGGATGTCCTTGGTTTTTTGTTTATCTGTGCTCTACGGGACCAGGACCGTCCCTCGAGTTGTGCAGGAGTTTGTCACCTGTCTTCCTCTAGGCAAGGTCCCATTTTACAATACAAAGTATAGAAAACCCTTGCTAGACGGAAGCGGAGGGGAAAAGGGGGTGACATTCTCAAAGATGCGACACGGTTTCTTTCTTCGTGAGAAAGGAGCCGGATGCGTTTCTCCCAAAAACCGTTGGTCTGATCACTTGAGCAAGCGTTGAAAGAGAAGCCCGAGCTTACTAACGAGTTGGAGGTGCTGGAGAGACCGATTTTTACCTTTCGAGGCTCGGTGTCCGTGGCGGGGAGCGTTCCGGACGACGTCGTGCAAGCAACAAGGCCTCTGGCCGACGCGTCGTTCGGTATGCTTCCACTGCGATGGTTCTTCGTGATGTTTTATTCCTCTTAGGTTCTTCTAACCATGCCGTCTCATTTGTAGGACTGATGGATCCCACGGGGAAGTCTGGGGTTGAGGAGGCAGTTCTGTCGGAGCTTCCCAAGCCTCGGCGCCGTAAAGCGGCTGCAAAGAGGATGGGTGGGACTGCTGGTCCTCGGGTAGAATCCTCTGTGCCCGAGGTTGGATCAAGCCAGGCACCTGAGGCCAGTGGGGCGCTCGTGCCCGTTCCTTCATCTTCTTCACGCCCGGAGCAAAGTGTTCCTCCAAGGGAGTCCTCTTCCGGGGTTCCTTCTACGGAGAGGTCTCCGGAATCTTCATCCCAGCCCTTGCGCGGCAAGAAGAAGAAGAGACGAGCTGAGCCTCACGAAGAGGAATATGTTCCCATTTACGTGCCGAACTGGAATATACGGGAAGGGGATTCCGTATAAGGAGAGTGTTCCGAGGCAGCGATGGAGTTCGTATGCAAGTGTCTTCCGAAGGAGTACAGATCGCTCATCCCCTGAACGTCCCTCGACTCTTCGCTGAGTGAGGTGTCGCTGAATATGGCCCATGTGAGTATAGTCCGTAGTTACCCTTACCGTTCTTATCTCGGATAGGTTTGTTATCTTAACGTGTCGTCACAACTACAGATGGTGGCTTCCCTGAGTCAGCTGTTCACCATAATCAAAGGGAGAGAAAGAATCTTGGAGAAGGCCGGGACGATACGGGCCGAAATGGTGAAGCTGATCGAGGAACGGGATGAAGCTGTCCACTCGGCAGGAGTGGAGGAGGCTTGCCGCCTCACTCAGACGAAAGTACCGGCCCGGAAGAATGAAGAGTCCTATACTAAGTTTGCTCGCGACGAAGCTGCGAAGAACGACTAAGTTGTTGCAGGATAAGGACGCTGAGATCAGCAAGCTTCAGGTCGCGTTGGAGACAAAGGACGCAGAGTTACAGCAGGCGCCGGGGAAGGCAGTCGAAAAGAGTACCGGGCCTCGGATGATTCACGCCTCGAAAAGGGCCGGCACGCCGTCGTTCTTTCAGCCGCTTTCTGTTACTTCGAGATGCTGAGAGGCTCCGTCCGGTTTTCTTAAGAGGGGGAAGGAATTCTTTGATTTTTTGGAGGAGGGAGACGTCGTTCGAGTGCTCGGTCTTAGACGAGCACGGTGCTCAGCCTTGTTCGGACGAGGGGAAAAGCGAAGGCACGGGAAGAAACGCTGAAGGTCCTGCCTGATCGGGAGGGCTGGTTTGCCCCGGGGAGATCATCCCTTTGATATTTTTAAGATTTCCGGTTTCTTCGTTATGTAATGGCGGTCCCCGTATTTTGATGTAAAAACAGTACTTCTTTTTTTAATGTCACAGTTAATTTCTTCAAGCGTGACCGTGTCGACTTATTTTACCGCTTTCATTTTGCCGTATAAGGAGTGCCAGGGATTCACCGTAACTCGTAGTTTTATTCGTTTCACGCGGACTTCGAATTTACTGTTCAGCAGCCGACTTGTTAAAACGGTTTGCCATGGCTAACGCGATATGACTGCCGAAGCTTCTCCGGTCATTAGTCCAAGAGAATGCCTGCTCATGGTGAGAATCAAAGGCTTCGTGAGAGGTTGAAGCTTGCGGAGTCAGGATAGGCATCGCGACGCTCTCCTTGTGGATGCCCGTTGCGAGATCGCTTCTTTGCGTTCGTATGCCACGTCTCTGGAGAGGGAATTGGGAGAAACACGAGAGCGACTGGATCGTGTCTTACAGGGTTCGTTGACTCCGGAATATAGTCCTTTGACTCCTCTTCATGACCCGACCATGCCTGGCGACCTCTATCAGCTTGGCGAGGATTCTGGCTCGGGGGATTCTTGTGAGTCAAAGGATGATGATGTGTCTTCAGGGGGTTCTTGAGCGTTTTTTGTACCTATCAGACTTAGCCGTTCAGAGTAGTGTTTCCCTACGATGTTTAACTTGTCGTGTAATCCTTCTTTCGAGTGAAATAGACGCCGATTTTATGCTTTGCTAGTCTCGTAAAGGTATTTGCTTTTAGCGGACGGGCCTTTGCGTCCCCCCCAGCCAGCGGTGACGGAGTGCGTTACGACATGAGATGTCGCTCCGTTAATCCGTGGTGGGTTGAAGGAGCGGGCCTTTCGAGGTCGATTGTTCTTAACGACGGGCCTTTGCGTCCCCCCAGCCAGCGGTGACGGAGTGCGTTACGACATGGGATGTCGCTCCGTTAATCCGTGGCTGGAGTTGAAGGAGCGGCCTTTCGAGGTCCGATGCTCTTGACGGACGGGCCTTTGCGTCCCCCCCAGCCAGCGGTTACGGAGTGCGTTACGACATGGGATGTCGCTCCGTTAATCCGTGGCTGGGGTTGAAGGAGCGGCCTTTCGAGGTCCGAGGCTCTTGACGACGGGCCTTTGCGTCCCCCAGCCAACGGTTATGGAGTGCATTACGACACGGGATGTCGCCCCGTTAATCCGTGGCTGGAGTTGAAGGAGCGGCCTTTCGAGGTCCGATGCTCTTGACGGACGGGCCTTTGCGTCCCCCCCAGCCAGCGGTTACGGAGTGCGTTACGACACGGGATGTCGCTCCGTTAATCCGTGGCTGGAGTTGAAGGAGCGGCCTTTCGAGGTCCGATGCTCTTGACGGACGGGCCTTTGCGTTCCCCCCCAGCCAGCGGTTACGGAGTGCGTTACGACACGGGATGTCGCTCCGTTAATCCGTGTGGCTGGAGGGGTTTGAAAAAAGGAGCGGCCTTTCGAAGATCCGATCGTTCTTGACGGACGGGTCTTTGCGTCCCCCCCAGCCCACAGTTACGGAGTCCATTACGACACGGGATGTCGTTCCGTTTTCGCGTGGCTGGAGTTGAAGGAGCGGCCTTTCGTAGTCATTTAGTCAGGAAGCGCAGCTCGGGATACGAGAAGATCTTTTTCTTGATGGCAAAAAAATATGTACAAGTCATTGATGATAAGCGCGAAGATTTAGTATACTCCAAGTTCTTGGTATATCGTTTCTTTCCATATCTTGCAGTGCGTAAGCTCCCTTGCCGAGTACCTCGGAGATTCTGTAGGGCCCTTCCCTGTTGGCCCTAGTTTGGCTGGTTGTTGCTGTATCTTCCTCATGACCAGTTGCCCTTGTCGGAAAGACCTCGACCTTACTCGGCTGTTGTAGTAATGGGATACTCGCTGTTTGTATGCTTGTGCTCGGATGAGGGCTTTTTCTCGTCTCTCGTTGAGTAAATCGAGCTCGTTGCGAATGCGGTCTCCGTTGGATATATCGTCGCTGTATTCGATTCGGAGAGTGGGGTTGCTTAGCTCTACGGGGATTACCGCTTCACTCCCGTAGGTAAGTGCGAATGGTGTTTCTCCAGTCGCCGTACGGTGGGTGGTTCGGCATGCCCATAGGACCGTAGGGAGCATGTCGGGCCAATTTCCTTTTGCGCCTTCTAGGCGCTTATTTAGTCCCTCCAATATCGTTCGATTCGCGTTTTCTACTTGCCCGTTAACTTGTGGATGATAAACGGAGGCGAACCTTTCTTTGATATGGAGTGTCTGAAACAGTTTCTTTAATTCCGGGCTTGTAAATTGGCTGCCGTTGTCCGACACGAGATATTTTGGTATCCCGAAACGGTATATGACTGATTGTTTGAAGAATTTAGTGACTGACGCCCCGGTGATTGTTGGTAGTGGCTCAGCTTCAATCCACTTCGTGAAGTAGTCTAT
>MJHO01000032.1:96242-106365 GCA_002076135.1 Xerophyta viscosa
CCAGGTAGTCACGGAGTTGGCGGCAGTCTTCGGTAAAGTGCCCGTGTGACTCATGAAAATCACAGTATTTCCCCTCGTTTCTTTTCTTTGGAGGGGCTCTGACAGGGGGTGGCCTTGCTACTTGCTCTTTGGTTTCCAGTATATGCAAGATGTCTTTCCGTGGGGCGGACAAAGGGGTGTATTCCGCTAACCTAGTATTGTATACTGGCTTCTGGACAACTTGGGGAGCCCTGCGTTGCTCGGATTCTTTCTTTTTTTTCTGGGCCTCGTTGTTGGTGCTGTCTTGTCTTCTTCCTCCTCCCGAAGAGGTGCTTTGCCCAAAGTTGGTAGTGGTACGAGAGGATTTCGTCACAGTGTGCTTCCCTTTGATGGTTCCGCGGTTTATCAGCACTCTTCCGCCGAGGCACACTCCCCGTAGCCTTTTAAGGGCTTCCTTCCCACGGTCTTGGGCAGTATTTGCGGTGGAACTCGTACGCCAATTGTTGTTCCACGATGCCGATCTTCAGGGCTGTGACGATGAAGGCGTTGCCTTCGTTATCCCCAACTTGATTTGCTCCTCGGTGAATCGGTTGTAGTAACTCATCAAGGTTTCGTTGGGTTCTTGCTTGATGTTCATAATGGAGTCTGGAATCTTTTGGAAATGAGTGCTGGAGAAGAACCTCGAGACAATCATTTCAACGAACTGATCCCAGTTTGCTATGCACCTTGGGGGTAGTTGGTTAAACCAAGTTAAGGCGTGTCCCTCAAAGAGTGTCGGGAGGACGTTGCAGTATAGCATCTCGTCACATGGGTATGCTTTCATCGCCCGAACAAAGTGGCGGATGTAGTGTGTCGGATCTGTGGTGCCGTCGTATCGGTTGATCTTTGGCGCGGTATAACCCACAGGGTATGGAGATGCCACTATCTCTTCTGAAAAGGGTGAGAATCGGTCGACTCCCGTGAATGAACTATTAAAGCACTTCTTGATGGCCGGAGGGCCGGGGAGAGTCGGAACGGCTTCCCGTTGTTGAGTACGTCGTAGTTCTTGGAGTCTTTGCTCTTTTGATCTCCCGGAGCTCACTTCATCACCGCGCTCGTCTTGACTCGAATGTGTGGATATGTCGTCGTTTCAACTAAGGGTGAGACTCTCGTCGTCTCGGGTCTTGACCGGGTGGGTCCCTTGCGGAGCACTGGTGTTGATGTGGTAATCGTTGAGCGGCTTGTCCGCAACGAGCGTGCAGGCCTCTTGTCGTGGTGGAGGGTTACGAGGTCCGAGTCTGTCAAAAGCAAGACTCCCTCCTGCTTATTTTTCTCTATTTTTCCCCTCTAATTGTACTACGACAATGCTGGATCTCGCCCCGACTGACAGATTTGAGCCTGCTGCAATACGGCGGCGGTTATGTTTTGTTCTCGTAATGCCGCCCGCACGGTTTCTTGTATTTCTTGTTGGACCAACGGGTTGGTTAAAATTTCGAGCTGTGTGGCTTGATAAGCATCCAAAGATTGATATGGGTGTGTTTCTGGGGCCCGAAAGGATCCGGCGCCATCGGGCGTTGGTATCGGCGGAGAAGGAAGTTGAGTTGGAGTTGAAGTGTTTGTGTTTGGGCATGCTCGGGAGGCTGACCGACGAGCTGGTTGGCTTCGAGTGTTTACCATATCGAACGGATCGGAGAGATCTACGGTGTATGGTGTGCGCTTCGGTTCCCACGGACGGCGCTAGATGATGCTGATGGGTTTATCCTCACCAGGATAGGGATGTCGCACGCTACGCAGATCTTCTCCGGAAGGATTGGGTTACGGCAGAGGCTTGGGTTACGGAGAGGAGTTCGTGTTAGCGATGTGGAAGGGGGATCTCGGTTAAGTAAGGTGATTAATAAGACTCTTTTTAACGTGGAAAACCCTCAACTGAGAATAGAAAAACCACGGGGAGGAACGGAGTCCTCAAATGTTTTTTATATATTTCTTGTGGATACAAGTATTATACTATGTCTCTCCCCCTCCTTAGGTTACAAGAGGGGATTTTATACAGGGATTAAGGGGTAACATGGTAGTTAATTATCTGCCGAATCACTGTAGCATCACACGTGTCCTTTTCCAGGGGTATTAGAGTCGTCGCGCTTTAAGTGGCTCGCAGCATGGTGTGCTATTCGTTCGTATCATGACGCGCTGTTCGTTATTCTGGTGTTTGAGACGATCCCTGCTTGTCGGTGTCGTAATCCGTGGTCTGACAGGAAGGCACGTCGTAGTTTCTTACCCTGGATGCATCCCGTGCCTTCAACGGAGAGCACTTCGTTTGGTCGGGTGTTTGGACCGTATCAACAAGGTATGTCTGCTCGTAGTTCCACGGATAGGGAGTCTGGTAGTGACCAGGACTCTGGTGTGGGATCCATACTTCCATTACTCTCACTCCGTATGTTTCTCCTAGATTTGGAGAACAGCCCGTGTCTCCAGATATTACTGGGGACAGGATGCTACTTGTTGTATGTTCATCTGTTGCTAGAAGATGATTAGAATACAACTTGTGTGCCTGGATTTATGTTACGCGTGCAGATTGCATTGGCATATAGAAGTTTAATATACAGGACTTCTATTTATATGCATATTAGCATCTGCATGTATGCCTTCTGTGCTTGTATGTGATTGGTGTGTGGCCGCAGCCCTGGTGGTTTCCTTCGCCAGGGTGGGTCACTCACTGAGTATATTTTATATACTCACCCCCCCTTTCTTCCCTTCAGTTATTGCAGGAACTGTCGACGATAGTAGAGCGAGCACGGGATTTCAGAAGATGGTTTTGGGTTAAATATGTAAAATTTATTTATCTTCCGCTGTGTAAATTAATTAATTTGTAAATCTATTGTACTATTGAGAATTAGAAGTACTAGCTCATAACGTCTTGTGTTTCAGTTTACTCTTTAAAAAAAAAAAAAATCCACCTTGTTTTCCGTGACCCCCGGGGTACGGGGCGTCACAACCGATATATCTAAGGACTGGGTACCGTTTCGTCTTGATATGTTTAAGGCTAGTCTTCGTTTCCCATTACTACCATTTTACGTTCAGTTCTTCGCTTTTTATGGCGTTACTCCGTGTCATCTGTCTACGAACTCGTACCGGGACATCTTCGTATTTCTATTTATTTGCGTTCGTACGGGGACTACGAGTTGTGGAGGCATCTATTCACTTTGTCTTCCTCAAAGCAAAGTCCTGGTTTCTATAATACGAAGTACATGAACCCTACCAAGAATAAGACGGAGGGGAAAGGAGTGACGTTCCCCAAATGGCGGCACGGCTTCTTTTTTGTGAGGAGGAGACCGGAGTGGTGTTTCTCGGACTGTTGGTATGATCGTTTGGACGAATTGTTAAAGGAGAGGCCTGAGTTTACTGATGAACTAAAAAAATTGGCGGATCAATTTTTTACTTTTCAAGGCCAAGTGTTCGTGGCAGGGAGCGTTCCAGACGACGTCATAAGAGCAACGAGGCCGCTGGCCGACGCGTTGTTCGATATGCCTCCACTATGCTTGTCCTTTGTAATGTTTTATTTCTTTTGGCTCCTTTGACTAGATTGTATTATCCGCAGGACTGATGGAGCCAGCGAGAATGACAGGGGTCGAGGAGGCGATTCTGGCGCAACTTCCTAAGCCCCGGCGCGTTAAGGCCGCCGCAAAAAGGAGCGGAGGACATACTGGCTCACGGACAGAACTTCCCGTGTCAGAGGTTGAGCAGCAACCGATTCAGGGTGCCGTCGGGGCGCTCGTGCCCATTCCTCTGTCGTCTTCACTTCCAAAGCGGGGAGTACCTCCGAGGGAGTCCTCGCCCGGGGTTTTTCGTCCGGAGGGGGTTCCGGCGTCATCGTCTCAGCCCGCTCGTCACAGGAAGAAGAAAAGATGAACAGAGCGTCGAGAAGAGGGGGATTCCCCCATTTTTTGCCCTGGTCCGGGTAACGGAGAGCTTCGAAGCAGCTTTGGAGTTCATCTATAAGGGCCTTCCGAAGGAGGATAGATCTATAATCCCCGGGACGTCGGTCGATGCTTCGCTAAGAGAGGTGTCTCTGAATACTGCCACTGTGAGTATAGAACCGTAGTTGTCTATACTGTCTTTGCTTTGGTCATGTCCATTGTCTAATGCACTGTTGCGACTGCAGATGTTGGCTTCCCTTAGCTAGCTATTCACTATTGTCAAGGGAAAGGAAAGGATTCTGGTGAAGTCCAGTGAAATTCGGGCCGAAATGGTGAAGCTCATCAAAGAGCGAGATGAGGTGACCCGTGTAGCTAAGGAGCAAGAGGAACTCGTTACCGCGATTCGGGGAAAGTTGAGGCGGCTCGGAAGAACGAGGAATCCTATGTCAAATTCGCCCGTGATGAGGCCGCTAAGACTGCTCAGGCGATGAAGGAGAAAGATGTTGAACTGGCCGAGCTTCGAGCCGCGCTCGAGGCGAAGGACGAGGAGTTGCGGCAAGCGCCGAAAAAAGCGGTCGAAGAATATCGGGCCTCGGACGATTTTAATGTTGAAAAGAGTAGGCATGTTGTGGCCTTCAGTCACTACCTCTATTTTGAAATGCTGATGAGGCTTCACCAACGGTTCAATCAAGAAGGGGAAGATTTTTTTGATTTCTTGAACGAGGAGGAGGTCGTTCGGGCCGCTCAATCCATGAGAGATGCAGGTGCTCGTCCTTTTTCTGACGAGGAGAGTGAAGGTGATGACGACGACGTCGGGAGCCCCTCCGGACCGGGAGAGACCAATGCCCCGGGAGATCGCCCCTGACCTTCTCTGTGAATCATATAACCTTTTCCCTTTTTTTTTTTTTTTTTTTTTTTTTTTTTGAGGCGTCCTGGAAAAATGAAGGGCGTTCCCCGTTGCGCAGTGAGTCGTTCCAGCTTTTTGATGTAAAGAGAACTTTTCTTTTGGAATGACATATATAATTTTTTAAGCAGGATGTGTGAAGTTGTTTACTGTGCTCCCGGGTTTGCCTATAAGGGGTAGTCAGGAACTTCACTTTTGTTTTTAGCTTCATTACCTTCGCGTGAGCTCCCAGACTTGCTGCTAATAGCTAACTGGTGGGGGTTGTCATGGCTAACGGGGTGACTGCCGAGCTTCTCCGGTCGCTATCTCAGAATAATCGTTTGCTTGTGGTGGAGAATCAGAGGCTTCGGGAGAGATTGCAGGCTTTACGAAGTCAAGATAGGCACCGCTACGTTCTTCTGGTCGATGCTCGTTGTGAGATTGCTTCCTTGCGTTCATACACCATGTCGTTAGAGAGGGAGTTGAGAGAGACGCAAGAGCGATTGGATCGTATTTTGCGGGGTTCAGCAACTCCGGAGTACAGTCCGTTGACTCCTGTACACGATCCGGTTATGCCTGGTGATTTCTATCAGCTTGACGAAGGCTCTAGCTCGAAGGATTCTCGTGCGTCGAGGGATGACAATGCGTATTCGGGGAATTATTGAGTGTTTTTGTACTTCGGGCGAGGGTATCTAAGTTCGGGGTACTCCGGGCGAGAGTATCTAAGCTCGTGAGCCTTCTTTAACTTCGTGTTCTGCTATACGTCATCGTTACCATAGGTAACGATGTTCTGCGGTGTAGCTCGAGCACGCGGCTAGAGGATTGCCTAATGATAGCTTGCGCTGTGGAACGGCCATGACCAGATAGGGCGATTAATGTTTAGTAGACTTAGATGCCTGAAGTACTGCTTCTTCGCAATGTATATCTTGTCGTGCAATCCAGCTTTCCGCTATTCAAATGAAATAAGCGTCGATTTTGTCGTCGTTTGCCTCGTAAAAATATGTGTTCTTATTAGCGGGCCTTGGCGTCCCCCCCAGCCAGCGGTAACGGAGTGCGTTCCGACATGGGATGTCTTTCCGTTTTCGCGTGGCCGGAGTTGAAGGAGCGGCCTTTCGAGGTCCGACTTCTTATTGGACGGGCCTTGGCGTCCCCCCCAGCCAGCGGTGACGGAGTGCGTTCCGACATGGGATGTCGTTCCGTTTTCGCGTGGCTGGAGTTGAGGGAGCGGCCTTTCGAGATCCGACGCTCTTATCGGACGGGCCTTTGCGTCCCCCCAGCCAACGGTAACGGAGTGCGTTCCGACATGGGATGTCGTTCCGTTTTCGCGCGGCTGGAGTTGAAGGAGCGGCCTTTCGAGGTTATCAGTTGGGAAACAACAAAAAGAACTTTTTCTTGATGGCAAATATGTACAAGTCACTGATAGTAAGCACGAAGATTCAGTACGCTCCAAGTTCTTGGTATATCATTTCCCTCCAAGTTCTTGGATATTTTGGCGAACATATTTTGTAATAAACTCTTTTGATTTACTTGATTATGGTTATTTGTTTATTTATCGCATCGTCATGTTTATATGTTTTATGAATGTATGTGATAAACACCATAAACTAAGGCAACAGAATTAGGATCATGATAGTTGATCATGATAATGAGATCTAATGTCTTATAAACCTAAGTCCAGAATGTTCTTAGTCATAGGTGCATTGAGTAGGGGCTCAATGTCAGAAAGACTATACAAAATACACAACTTGCTTGCTCATAGATGAGAGCAGTGATCTCATTACTACGCGTGTAGTCGACACTTAAGCAAGTGTAGGTGCTCATTGGATGAATGAGTTTCACTGAACTGACCTTACTTGAAAGAATACAATGGGTCTGTCATGGTAATTTCTTTCAGTGTGATAGTTATGCTTGATCCTCAGACTTGAGATTAATCATAGTATCTTTATGTGTACATGATTTATACTTTAGTGTGTTTCCAAGTTTAGCTCAGCTGTACAGAGGAAACCATCTGGGTATAAATAATAGCACAAATGAAGATAGATTTGAAACCAATAGAGAATCTGTCACCTCCTATAAAGGAGGAGAACATCCTATGTGTCTTTGAATAGAACTAGCTCAGAAAATCCTTTGCCGAGGTACAATATGAATTAAGAAATGTTCTTAATGTCACGATCGAGCAATCTATTAAGACAGATACATATGATTGAGCTATATTAGAGTTTGACAGATATCCATACTCTAAGCTCATTCGGGATGTTAGAAAGGAACAGAAAGATTATAGGGCATGGGAACTATTCGCATAAAGGTTTCAAGTGATGAATATTGATATTCATACCACACGGGTGGTCGTGGCACGTTGCTAGACGTTAACCACGATCTGTGAATAAATATAATTAATTGGTTGAATTAATTATTTGTTAATTAGTTGAATTAACTATTTATTCACTGCCGGCGTGGTACTGAACCTAATGGGTCACATGCAAATGAGATACGATCGCGAAAAACCAAAAATTTGATCATGAGGGGCTGCATTTGCTAATGTTCAATATGTTGGACTAAGTGTTTGCAAATTTCATTGGGATGATTTTGCAAAATAGCAAAACAGTGTTTTTTTTTCATGCAATACATGAAAACTATATATATATATATTAAATATATATATAATATATATAGTATAATATTATATATATATATATATATATATATATATATATATAGATGCAGCTGAAGAAGAAGAAGAAGGAGAAAGATTCGGCGCCGCAAACAACGAGAAGAACCCTACCGCCTCTAGCAAGGCTTTCGGTACTTCTCCGCGCGCACAAGGATCTGATCTCCACCGCCTTCCCCTCCGACTTGCAACGCCGGCCAGAGAGACGACGGCGAGAAGCTGTCCAGTGAGCCTCAGCACCGCGAGAAGCGGTGAAGATTTCGCCGGCAGCTTTGCCTTCGTGCGACGACGCACGTCATCTCGGTGACTGGTGGTGACAGCGACGAGCGCCGGAGCTTCGACGACAACCTCACGTGTGCAAAAGTTGCACACAACCGAGAGGCAGGATCCCCGACCACCACTGCGTCGGTCTCGGCGAGATAAGGAGACGCCGGAGACGGTGTTCGGCCGTGAATCAGAGGCTGTGTCGGCGTGGTTCGGCGGCCGGGATTGGACTGCGAGGGAGACGGCAGGTGCGGCTTCGGGAGGAAGAAGAAGAACAATGTTCTTCTTAACGGGCCGAAATTTGATTAAAGCCCAATTCGATTTTAATTAGATTAAAATCGACTTTCGGTTTCGCGAGCGTCTCAGCGTGGACTAGCATTAGAGGCCGGGTACTTTCGCGGCTCAATTCATCAGAATATGAGGATCATTGCGCGGCGTCTTCAACTCACCAAGGTATATCGATAAACTCGTATCGCGATTAGAAGCATGATAGGATCGCGTTAAAATTAATTAGATTAATTTTAATTATCATGCTTGGTTTACATGCGATGTAATTGTTTCGATTATTATAGCATACAAATGTGATCCTGTATTCGGGTACACGGGGTTTTGTTTTAATTTTTTTTTTAAATTTTCGCTGCGCATCTGATGTGTTTTTCGACCCTGATAACCCAACAGTGGTATTAGAGCTATCTTTGGTTTTGCTATAATAATCGTCGATATTTGATCACGACGTAATAATATTAATTGTTAATATTATAATTTATATGCGATGCATATAATTTACCGCACACTAACTAAGAGTTGGACATAAAACCCTAAACAAATTAAATTTTGAAATTAGTTCAAAAGAATGTTTAGGTCGTCGTGATCGAATTATCGTATTTATTTTGTATTCATATGGATGTTTTGTGTGGAGAAGGATGATCATGGACTAGGCGCTCTAGATTGTATGTAGTAGGAATTTTTTTAATGTAAAATATAGCCTGCGTGTTATGCCTCTCTCTTTGAAAAGCAAGTTCCCGTGTAATAATTAGTTTTATTTTATCCTTTTCTGTTTTTTTAGAAAAGTTGTAGTAGAATATAAAATATTATGTAATTGAAGATTGTGAAGAGTTCACGGCGGGACGAAGAAGTTCGAGAAGGAGCTCGAGGGATTAGAATCAAGTGCATCATATGCAAGCTGCTAAAATACACGTTAGATTACACTCGTAGCTCGAGTGGATTAGTAGATGTCCAATGATCATCTGGGTGGTTAGCATGCTTATTTTTTCTAATGGTTTGATAATTGTTGTCATGTTGTGCTTTGTAACAATGCCTTGTAGCGATACATGCTTGTTATGAATCAACATAGAAATGCATTCTAAGAATATATAGATGAGACCTTAAAAGCATAATCTGCTTAAAAACTGATTCCCTAACCTTCAGATTTAAATTCAAGTATGTATGGTTTTAGCTTTGTGAAAAACCTTAGCCGCCCTCCATTAATGATGAAATAGAGTCAAGTGTTTGACCTAATTGACTTGATGTGTACACGCATGTTACTTAGGTAAAACACTGGGTAATTATCATTCACACATACCAGTGTGTAAACTGGGTAAGCCGATTAGATAAGTCTCGTTGCGAAAAACGCAAAGACTTGTCTCATAGTTTTACGCCACTTGGAATGGAGGTTATACATGACTAAATTATTATGGTTTCTTGCGAAAAACGCAAGACCATGAATAATTAGAGGCTAAAACAAGGAGTTACATAGAGATATAATTGACAAAGTAAGTTGTCTACCGATCAGAAAAATGTAGTTGTCATGCAAACGTGAGATTACATTTTTGCTGATTGGATACTTATCTCACTAAGAATATGATTTTCGTCTCATGTTTGAAGGTTGCCTGATTCGTGGTAAAATAGTGGGAGCATCATTTAGAGTTAACCATAATCTATTTGATGTTTTATTTCAAGTAAATAATTGTATGCTAATATGTCTTTTGTTTTTGTAGGCTAAGGAAGTTGGGCCCTCAGGTGTGTTTATTATTGCGATCAATCTCTCTAGTAAAGATTCTTTAGATTTGGTATTAGATACTGGGTGTGTCTCACACATTTGCATATCAATGCAGGGAACTAAAGAATCCTAGAAGGTTGGCGAAAGGAGAAGTTGACCTTAGAGTTGGCAACAAAGCAAGAGTTGCTGCGCTGGCTGTAGGGACATATGAGATCCGACTGCCTACCGGAAGAGTACTAGAGCTTAGAGATTGCTATTTCGTACCTGCACTAAGTAGAAATTTGATTTCTATTTCAACTCTTTGTAAGAGTGGTTTTAAAGTCGTATTTGAGAACACTAGTTGTTCATTTTCATTCAAAGACGAGTTTTATGGTTCCGGTTCAATTTTTTTAATGTACAATGTCGAACAACCTATAAAGAGGAATAGAGATAGTGTA